>CM029374.1:25874240-26144240 GCA_017165825.1 Hepsetus odoe | reverse complement strand
CCCAGCGTGAGCCGTGGCGACAGAGGCAGCAGCAACGCAGACACAGAGCAACACACACACACACACACACACACACACACACACACACACACACACACACACACACACACACAGGCTGAGGCAGAAAGAGAGGAACAACATGTCCATTCTGTGGATTTCAGTTTCTCTATTTTGAGCTGATGATGAGATAATTAGAGCTCAGTGTGAGAAGATGGGACCTTGCCTCATTTCTGAACCTCGCGGTGCGTCATGACCTCCTCAATTATCAGTCAAAACGGCTCCTAAAGTGCACAAGGGAGGAAGCAGGACAGTTTATTTAAAAAGTGAGTTTTTTTACTTCTCTTAATCATCTGCCATTAACAATACCGGGATCCTGAATTAGGGCCATACTGGCCAAAACAACTCAAATGTAAAAATGTTCACCATACACTCTGTATCACCAAAAACCTTGGAAGAGAAGAAGTAACCTATTTGTGCCACAAAAAAATAAACACAATTTAAAAACATTTTCTGCCCTAAATCCAGGACTAAATTCTGCTCTCTTTGTAAAGAAACGTGCAGCTGGTTCATGTTCTTCAACTGCTGATTTTGTGAACATTGTGGTGCCATTTATCATGACAACCTTAAAAATCGTCATACTGCCCAGCCCTTTCTTGCACCAGGAGCAAGTGTGCAAAGAATGAATGTGTAGAAAAAGCCAGGGAGCTACCTAAACCTTACCAAGGCCGGGACGCTCTTTAAACCCAGAGTAATTAGTGCAACGAATGCTTTGGAGGAGCAGGAGGTAAGGGCAGCCCTCTCCTCTCTTTAGACATCATATTACTAGGTTAAGCCCTGACTGATGCAGCGTTAACAGTTTGGAGGAATCAGGGAGAGCTTTGGCAACCCCGGCTGCTCTGCAGCACCACCACCTCGCTCATGCAAATTGCAGCAGAGCTTCCCTTTGACAAAGATTAATGAGCTTGTGCTGCAGCCTTTGTTTCACCGTTTGCCCGTTTAGTGTGAAATACAATCCAAAAACACGATCTATCCTCGATTAATCCAATACATTCATCCATACCGCACATGTTGTTTGAGGCAATTTACAACAAGGTTGGGGGGGGGCTGTGAGCACAATTACATTTAATTACTTGCCATCTAATTACATTCATTAAACCCTAATAAAATAAATGAAAAAAGCCTGCTTCTGCAACGCACGTCTTAATGGTGTAAAATATGGCTGTGTGCAGTTGCGGATGATTTTACAAATAATCTACTAAAAACATTTTTCGTTTGTGCTATTAAATTATACATATATAAACTGTGAAATGCACAAATAGAATAATCATATAATAGCAATCAAGTATGTATGAAATGCATAAATGTGTAGATCAAAAACAGACTTTTTTAATGCCACTGCCTACAGTTTATCCCCAAAGCAGCAACACAAAAGTGTGGGCACAAAAGCAGGCGTGAACCTTCCGCCTCCCATATGCGAGTGAGTGTAAATGCATCGCAGGCGTTAAGGTATGGAGGTGCCATTAGAAGAGCAGCTCTTAGCACTACAATGGTGAGCCGAGAGCAGCAGAGCAGAGATCAGTGGAGCGTCTCCTGGATATCAGAGGGAAACATCCTTTGCAAATTCATCTCCCACTGTGCGCAGGCTTCACAGCTGGTTAACAGCACCGCGTGTACCACTGCCCTGTTTACACGCCGCCTCAGAAGCCCCCTCCTCTCCTTCTCTCTCCCTCCCTCTTTCTCTTTCTCTCGTCTCCCAATGGCTGTGCTCATCAGCTTCTCCAGCCAGCTCACGCCCAATCCTGCCACCTCTGATCCCTGCCTTTAGAGCTATTACACAGCTTTGATTTTATCTCCTTAAACCATCACACCACACACTGATCCTTCCTTCTCCAACTCACGCACCCCTTCCCCGACCTCCCGTCCTCCGACACCTGCGAGGGCCCACGGCCTCCGTCCGGTCTGACCCCCGCCTTTCATACCAGTCACCCAAACAGCCCCTCAACAGCCCTCAGTTTTATCTACCGTGCCCGATCCGGTGGCAGCTCAAGCATCACCAGCACGCGAAACACACAGCCGGCCAGCGCCTGGCAAACAGATTTGACCCAGAACCGCTGCAGTTCATATTCATTCATTTCTGCTTCTTTCTGAATTACTGTGGATATACTCTCTCATCGTAACAATAGTTTCATTTTTAAAACTTATTGCAAGGCAATATCTGCTTTTGTTTTAGAAAATTCAGATTTTAATGTTTAGTAACAGGGACTTTCATTTTAATTAAGGTAATGTAAATATATATATATATACTGCAAATTTGTGGAATTTTTATTTGGGTTTGTTAATTAGTAAAAAAAATCTAATTATTAAAAAAAAAATATATATATATATGAGTGTGTCTGTGTAATTGTATGAATTATTATATTTTTATATAAATTATATATATATATAATAAATAAATATTATTATATAAAGAATATGTCATATATATGAATATATATTTGAATTAATGTTCTCCAAATTAAATAAATTTATAAATAAATAAAAAACATAATAAAAATAAAAATATAATAAAAAAATAAGTAATTATTCACTACTCCCTTTATATTTATCTTGCATCAAAATATGCAAATTGCAAATCTGAATATCTGTATGTATTTGTACCTTGCACTTATCATGAGATTATCAGAATTGGGTTAATGTGGATATCTAGGTTCATTCTTCTCCTATTGTGCTTTGGTGTCAGTGCTGAAAAATGTTGCATTTTTATAAAGTACAATTACAGAGGAATCTAAAAAGTAAACTGCAGGTTTACCAATGCAGTAAAATGAATAAAACACGTGTTTAACCTTGCAGGCGGCATCTGTAATTTCAGTTCAGGAATTCTAAGGTAATATTAGTCTCAACATTAGTGTGCTGATTTCCATTATTATTTCAGATCACTCAGCTCACACACACACACACACACACACAAATAAACAAATCAGATGGGTTAAAAGGATTTTAACACTGTAAAGAGATTCATAATAAATTAATACTATGTAAAGATGTTCCTCTAAAAGGGATTAATGATAAAATAATTCTAAAAACCTGCGTGATGTCAATCTTTTACCAATTAGTGCGGGTTTCTCTCTCGGTGTGAATTAACACAGAAAGGAAAGTCGGTGGCTGAAAGGCAGTGATTGTAAAAACCCATAAATGTGTGTATTTTGATCCGATGGGCCCACGTGGTGCCACAGCCGTTTTAAAGCTGTTCCTTAAAGAAGCTTCACTCTCGGCCAATCAGCGCTCGCCATACTCACCTCCTTTAGCTCCGACCAATCAGAAGCGGCCTTTTTGGTGACGCCCGCCTTTGAACCGCTTCGCGAGAGCGGAAGCGACTCTCGAGTGCTGGAGGAGAGGCGGCTCTTTCTGACCCAAAACTCCGCTTTTTAGCAGCTTTTCTGTGGACAGTGCTCGGACCGGCCGCTGCGGAGCTGCCGGAGGTACATGAACACTTCAGCGCCGTGAAGGAGCTGCTGTCCGCCGCTCGGGTCCGCGCGCGGGGGGGTGTTTATTACCGAGTTGCTGCTACCCCAACGACTTTAACTGTTTTAACGGATTTTTACTGTAAACACACCCGTCATACACACATTAAGATGCTAAATTATCACCTAAAACTATCAAGTATAGCAGGAGTCACCTATACAGAGCATTTCCAGGTGTCTGTTTCTTTGGGAGCCTCTCTACCTCGGTTCTCTGTACAGGACTGAGAAAATCTGCAGCCACCCTTCATTTTTTATATTTTGTAGGACAGTGAGACAGTAAGTGTAGTCACCTATAAATCCAGTCTTCTTTACCGGAAATTTCATTCTAACTTTAACGATGTTTGGTTTGACCACCGTTATTCTTCAGCACAGCCTCAACTCTCTTAGACTGGCTTGGTTCTTGGTCATCTTCAGGAACACTTCTCCAGGATGTTCTAAGGAACTTCTTTGGACAACAGCTGTTTTTGTTTTCCTTTCTATGTGGGAAATGATCCACACTGCTTCCTGAAACTACTCAGATGCAGAGACTGGACTGAACATGAGAGACAACAACACTGTCCTTCAGGAAAGATCTGGAGAACTGCTCAGGTGAGACTGGACTGAACATGAGAGACAACAACACTGTCCTTCAGGAAGATCTGGAGAACTGCTCAGGTACAGAGACTGGACTGAAAATGAGAGACAACAACACTGTCCTTCAGGAAGATCTGGAGAACTGCTCAGGTGCAGAGACTGGACTGAACATGAGGGACAACAACACTGTCCTTCAGGAAGATCTGGAGAACTGCTCAGGTACAGAGACTGGACTGAACATGAGGGACAACAACACTGTCCTTCAGGAAGATCTGGAGAACTGCTCAGGTACAGAGACTGGACTGAACATGAGGGACAACAACACTGTCCTTCAGGAAGATCTGGAGAACTGCTCAGGTACAGAGACTGGACTGAAAATGAGAGACAACAACACTGTCCTTCAGGAAGATCTGGAGAACTGCTCAGGTACAGAGACTGGACTGAACATGAGAGACAACAGCACTGTCCTTCAGGAAGATCTGGAGAACTGTTCCTCAACAATGCGTTAAAAGTGGCACTTAAATAAAATCTGAAGAAATGAGGGACTTAAGACTTTTTCACAGGACTGCGGATAAACATAGATCAAGATGGGTAGAGAGAAATTAATATGTTTATGATTTGTAGGCTGAAGCTAGATTCCAATTTTCGATGCTCATTTCTGCACATTTTTCAAATCCAGGAAGATGGTGTCTCAGTTCCTGGATTTAACATAAGTATACTTCTAAAAGCTTAAAAGGTCAAATGTGAAAAATGAACATTATTCAGTGTCCAATAAATGGATTGTTAAATACTGAATAGAAAAATGAGTCAAATCTTAGAAATACCAGTCAAGAATTTGCCAAATATGAAGTGAAAGTGACAACCCTTGTCATTGTGAAATGCAGCACAACACAATGAAACTCAACCTCTGCGTTTCACCCATACACATGCGTGCAGCAGGGGGCAGCTATTGAAAGTGTCCAGGGAGCAATGACGGGGACGGTACCTTGCTCAAGAGTACCTCAGGACAACCTACTGGTGAGGGAATCGAACCCACAATTTTCTCGTCTGGGGCAGCTCCTTCACCACTAGACCAAAATAAATGAGACGTCTGGAGTGTTTATTTGAATGTAAATCAGTCCTGAAGGGGTTCTTCGTAATGTGGCGGCGTTTCTGCCATGTGGAGTCTTGTGTATGCAGGACTGTCCATTGATCCTCTTCCTTTCTTTCTGAAGGTGGACTCGAGATGAAGCTGTGTAGAGCCGAATACAAAGTCATAGCAAAGTTCACAGAGCAGCTCAGACCCACTCGGCAGTGTATGAAGATCCTCAAGGACAGATTCCCTAAGTAAGTGCCCCCCCCTCATGCTTTGCCATAAATATTAATCTCTGTAGCTTCTCGTCCTGGACTCTGCGACAGCAATGGAGGAATATTTCTGACATTCGCTTTTGTGTTGACCCAACACACGTATCTTTTATTGATAGATACTATTGAATTATTCCTGAAGTTGTGCTTCTGAGAAACCGCTTTTTAATACTTTACTACTTTGCAGCTTTATGCAGATTTGAACCTGCCTGATGAATTTGTACGGTTTCATTTTTTTTTTTTAACTGGAAGTAAACATTCTTTACTAACTTTAATATGGCTTATTCACAATATTATGCACAGAGTTTCTCTTTATTTGCATTCTGGACAATATAAGCTTTAGTACAAACCGTGTTTCACGCCTTTTCGCGTTTAATATGTTGAATATGATCATCTGTCATGTAAAAAAATATGTAATCTTGTGTGTCCGGAGGATGTCTGCTACTTTTGCCTTTGTACCACTGTTTCATAGCAGGAAAAGGTGTTTTAGGTTAGTGAGAACACCACCCACAATCCCACTCTGGGCAAGCGGTTAAGAAAATGAGTGAGATCCCATGTGTGTGCGTGCATGTCTCTTCGCTGTGATGGACCAGTGACTTCTCCTGACTTCCCTCTCTGGCTTTGCCCTGTGAGTGCTGGATTAGACCCCAGCACCAACTGTGACCCTGGTTAGGACATGGGTGGATGGACCACCTGTATGTCCTCTCTCACCTCATCCATAAACCTCCTTTTCACCTCTTTCCTGCCAGCTCCATCCTCAACATCCTTCTCCTGATATACTCCTCGTCCCTGTTCTGTGCTGGTCCAAACTAATGTGTTCTCAGAATTTATGTCCAAGTTGTCCAACCTGAGTTGTCCTGATCTCATCCCTGTCCATCCTCATCACTCCCAACAAAAATCTCAGCATCTTTACCTCTGATAGGTCCAGATCCTCTGCCTGTCTTTTCCTCAGTGCCATTGTCTCCATAGCTGTTCTCACTACCATCCTGTAAACCTTCCTTTTCACTCTCCCGTCGGTCACAGGTCAGTCCTATCATTGTTCTCCACCCATTCCAATCTGCGTGCAATCTCTTCTTCACCTCTCTTCCACACTGTCTGTTTCTCTGAATTGTTGACCCCTTGTATTTAATCTCCTCCACCTTCGCCACCTGTACTCCCTGCGTTCCACCGTTCTCCTTGATCTTTGTAATTAATAAGTGATTACAGTTCACTGTATCAGCATTTAACATATCAAATTTATTGAAAATGGTCATGACCTGAAGAAGCTGAAAGCTGAATAAAGATCGTATCATTAGTGTAGGTGCTCAGGATGATTTCAGCACCTCTTGCTACTCCTCAAATTGCAGTAATGATGTCATGATTGCACATCGCAAGTTCGCTTGCTGTTTGTTTGTTGCATCTGTATACAGAATTATGATTATTGGGATGTGTTTGCATATCTGTTGCTCAGATATCTGGACAACATCATTCAAGGCTGTTCTTAGTTTCATTATGTTCTTAGAAGGGCGTATAAACACTAAAATCATCTCAAATGATGCTTCATTGCATTTTAGAATAACAAAAAAGATCTTCAAGGCCCGTGACCACTCCATGGAGCTGAGATAACTCTTTTCAAGGGGACTTTTTGAGAGCTTGCTCATAACTGTGAGCCAAAAACAGAATTCTCTTCTTTCAGGTGGAAGTGAGGAAAATAACCATGGGAATTGGTTCAACCAGGAGGGCTCTTCTATTTCTTGGCACAGTTTTCTAATTCAGCAGATGTGGAGGCAAATACAGTCTCACATTGTGAACCGGCACTAAATCTTTGTCTGTTTAAAAGAACACAAACATGTAGATTTCTACATTTATGAATGTAGTTTGTCACAAAGACATCCAGCTGTCTATTTCATTCTTATTGGCTGATCTTAATGTCTGTGAACACACACTTCCATGTGTTTACACAACCATGTGTTGATGGGGAACCAGGTTTCTCAAGCTGAGGATAACAAGCAGTTAAAGGTACTTTAGAAGAGTTTAAGTTCGGCATCACGTCTTTTAAAGTTATTCAGGTGTTTTCTTTGAAAAGTTTAATCTCCAGTAATGAGTAACAAAAACGGTAACAAACGTTTAAGAGGCTGCAAAGTGTCTGCAGATACAATGTTCTAGATAAAGGGGTTCCAACCATTCACATCAGTAGTAAAGGAATCACCTGATCATTTGGAATCATCTGCACCTGTTTCTTCACTGCTTCATGTCTTCAGTTAGACACTTTGTTCTGCTTGAAGGTTCAGACGTAGATCACTGTGTGGATTAACCAACACAGAACTATCAAACTGCTCAGGTACAGAGACTGGACTGAACATGAGAGACAACAACACTGTCCTTCAGGAAGATCTGGAGAACCGTTCCTGAACAGTACGTTTAACACCACCAGACTCTGCAAGGGAATAATTAAGAAATGACGCTTGGCTGAAGACTTTGGCACAGTACAATAGTCTTTTGCTTATACAGGAATTAAATGTTTATAACTAAATGCACTACATTAGTCATGTGAAGCCTGCTTTAGAGTAACACTCATTATTTCCAGTATTTGACTTTTTAGCTATAAAATAACACAATCTTATTTTACATAAACTGTTTTATTCAGAAAGCTTTCATTTTAAGCACGCAAGGGACTGAATATAATATTTGTTCATATTGCTATGCTACACCGTCTTATTGTGTGTGTGTGTGTGTGTGTGTGTGTGTGTATGGTATAAGCCTGGGTTAATGGCTTTGTTTGCGTGTCTCCTTGACAATGAGGGACTGCTCTTTATTGAATGTAACACATGTAATCCCCCAAGGCCACTGAGGCAGCCCCTGTTCCTTTAGAGGTCACTTAGAGACTCGCATGAATTGGGAGCTTCCTACTTTCATAGTGCTGTAATCACTGCTAGAATAAGGCACTGGATCCCTAAGGGATACACAGCCTACCTTGAACATGCCTTTGTTATTGGCGTCAGCGTTTTATAGAATATATGTGCTAGGCCGATTCCCCCAGCCAATTTTTTCCCCCCGTTGTCCTCCCGGACTACCCTGATGTATGACCTAATTTCATGGATTAAACATTTTTTTTAAGAATATATGTGTGAAAGGAGGTTGTTCTGAACCATAGTGTGGCTATTATTTGTGCGGTATTCGTCCTTGGGGGGGGGGGGGACAAGCCCAAAAAAAAAACACCCTACACACACCCACAAATCTTCTCTTGGCTGATTGTACATGGCAACAAACGCTCGTTTTAGCAGCTCTGATTTGTCTTGCTATTACTGTTCATGTTTCCTGCGTGTAAAGAATCCCAGCAAGGCCCTGGTTTTAAAAACCTGAACGGCGTCTAAGAACCTGACAGACGGGCATGGCGGTAGTGTTTTCACAGCCCGCAAAATTATTCTGCTTGTCCAATCAGCTGAGCCGGACTCTGGAGAGTTAGTGATTGGACTGGCAGGAAATCAGGCTCTTAAGACATAACATATCGACTAGGCCATCCATCATCTCTTAGCATGCGTTGAGGCACAGCAGTCACCCCCACCCCTCCACACACACCCCTCCCATTGCCTTGCAGCCCCCTCCTCTGTGTCTGAAAGCCCAAGGCCTTAGTCAGTGCTGGAGTGGAGACAGGAGCCCGCCTGCTTTTTTGGGGTCCAGGGAACGTTGAGTTCTGTCCTTCATCGGTCCTCATGCAGACTGTCCCTGCTGGGAATGCCATGCTCGCAGAATCATATCAGAGAATCCCTCCCATCTCCCAGCACTGTCACACTCCCGCAACCCCTATCCATGCTGAACACATCCGTAATATGTGCCCACGTGGACTTAATGAAAAAATCTCTCCTCCCCTGCTTTCAGGGCCCGTTTTTGTTTTGTTTTTTTTTGCAATGATGCATCACACGCTGCGTGTCGGGCTCACCGAGGCTACGGCAGGCTTCCAGCATTTTGAGGAGTAAATACTTATAATACCCTGGGGCTTTTTAAAACCCTCTGTGAGCTTGAGATTCAGATTTTTCTCAGTTGATCAGTTTTAATAAGGAGATCATTTAGGCAAAAGCACTTTTCAGCATTCAGTGATGCACTCCCAAATGCCACGCTTCGAAACATAACACACAATTAGAAAGATGTTCTAAAAACTCCATTGGAAAGAAGACTCGTAAGTGGAAAACTATGTTTGTGTGTTCACAGTAGCCTGAAAAGTTCATCTGAGCATCTGGACCGAACCAGGATTTGAACTCTGGCTGAACTACGAGTAAAGTCCTGTTTGCATACATAGCATGTCTTTATAACCCTGCACACCCCCTTCGTAAAGCACCTCAGTTTATTCATGTGAGTTTCCACCTGCATTCCTTCTTTTCCTAAAATATTTCATCATATATTATCTTAAAATCTTTGCCATGAATTTTCTATATTGGTCTCGCCATATCAGTTTCATGAAGCTTAGCTTGAGTCTAAAACCTACACCAGACTTTCAGGAAGAAAAGGAGTCCGAATTTCTACTCCCAACATTTATTGTTCATGTTTTGGTCCATTTTATGTTGCATCTTTTCCAGGTGAATCAGTTTTACTGCAGAAGCTGTTTTGGCTGCAGGTTTTCATTCCAAAAAAGCCGAAACACGCCTGATTCTCCTTGTTTAGTCAGTTGGTCTCACTCTCCAAACAGCTAATCATGTGAACTCCTGCTTTATTCTTGCTTGACAGATAAGGTTGGACACCCCAGCAAAGTTGAAGCAAAATTCTGCTCGACTCACTGTGCACTTTATTTGATGTTGTTTAAGTCGCTGCTTAGTTATGAATTAAAAAAGCTTGCCTTATTAAAGAGATATTAATGTTGCCTGTTTGGCTTTATATGCTAGTGGGCTTCGTCCATTCATTTAGCCCAAATACTGTGATCTTCCTGGTTAAAAATAATAAAAAGGAATCTGCTTTTTCAGTTGCGAATAAATCGGAACCGTTCATAAAAATCATGATGTGCTGACTTGGTTAGACTGTTGCTCAGAGTCATTATTGTAGAACCGAGGTTGAGTTAACGATAAATCTAGTTGAAACCAGCTTCATGGCACTGGTTGTGCAAAGCTGATTTCTGCCGGGTGCCTGGTCTGTGTCTGGTGGGGTAGGAGTTTGGCTGCGAGGGGGATGCAAAGTCCCTCATCTGTATCGCTCACGTAACACAGATGTTGGGAGTCATCTGTCAGCCTGGCCTCTCCTGCCGGGCTCGGGCTGTTCTGAAGGGAAAAGAATTGGACACGGTGCTGTCACTTTCCCCCCTGCTCACAATGGAGGGACATGCAAATCCAGCACACCTCCTGCCTGGACGGCCTGTCCTGCCTAGTGTCTGCGCCCCCACTACAATGAGCGGGGGGCGTGATGGGCCAGTGGCGGGATGTGACATCAGTCCCAGGCCTTATTCTCTCTCCCCGCTTCATATTAGAATTGGAAATTAAAGCAGGCTCTGGGAGACCTTGCCAGGCTGACTGGGATCATGTGGGACCACTGTCACCCCCCCATCTTTGTCCCAGGAGAGGGAGGCCTCCGTTGGCCCTCTGCGCAGCGCTATGAATGAATTGGGGTGTAATGATTACTCCCTCTTTATAATGCCATTCCGTTCATTTTGCATACGTCTGCCGAGTTTGGAGTGTGGAGGGAACGGATCTGTGCAGATGCTCCGGTCTTGGATGCACTTTAAAGAGAAAGTGTGCGCTCTCCCTTTCTCTCTCTCTCTCTCTCACTCTCTCTCTCACACACACACACACACACACACACACACACATCCCTGCCGAGTCCCTGAACATTTTCAAAACGGGGCCCTAATGTGCCGTTTTCATCAGCACTGAGGCGGGCTGCAATATGGTGCCAGTGGCTCGCTTGGGGAATATGAATGTTGATTAAGCATGCACTCAGCCTTTTGAAATTCTGAAGAAGTGTCAGAATAATGGATGTTGAGCAAATGTCAAGCATTTGTTAATTTCTCTGTTATTTGGGGTTTATCTAGCGTGATCTTCGGAGTAAACCGGAGGCCAGTGTTGTTGTGGCATGTGCCATTGATATGCTGATTTTCTTGGCTGCAGACACTTTGTTTTCGATGGTAATGTTCAAGCTGGGGCTTGGAGGAAAAGGGGCTGCTCATTGATTATTTATTGCAGTTATGGTGTTTATCTCTCTATTACATGCCTGTTAATCCAATAGGTCTGAATTATACGTTAACTAGTCTCGGTGAGCTCAAGCTCACTGAAAATTCATGACAGTTTTGTTTTTGTTTTGTTTTTTCTCCCCTCCCTTTGGTTTTGTATTAATGCACACATGTTTTCAGTTTTTTGGGTTTCTAAGACTGTATACTCTACAGAAAACACTATTTTGTTTTGGAAAGGTGGAAACAAAAATGTTGCTTTTGATTAAGCTGACTTTTCTATATTAACTATATATAATGGCAGTATATCATGATATACATAGTGTGTGTGTGTGTGTATATATATATATATCTATCTCTATCTCTCACACACACACACAATTATATTCCTGAAGAATGGATGTTAAGTATAAATCAATGTACAGTTACTACTGCACATGTTAAATGTAGTGTCTCATTGTAGAATTAGTAGTAATTTAATTCTGGTTGTGTAATAAGTTGGTCATCTGCTGTTATGTATGAAAAGTGAGTGTTTTTACTCACAAATAGTTCATGTCAATTAGCAAAGCATGATCTGCTGGACCTATTTTATTTTCATTTTCACTTATCTTCACATGACCAGGCTGAAGTGGCTGAAATCTGATTTTATTTTGGCTTGATCTGAACCACTTTCGAAACAAAACACACAAACGCGTCGGCCCGTCAGGGCCTGTATTTAAAGATCTTTGAATAACCCGCTGGTTCATTTGTTGTGGTCCATGATGCACCTGGATTGTTACTCTTACACACACATGTGAACCAAAGTTGTGGACAAAAAAATGTGAAGTCTGGCATTAAGGCTTGACAAGTGAATGAAGCTTTAGTTTTAGAAGGTCGGAGGTTAGTTTTAGCCTCAAATTTGTGTAATTAACATTTGTAAAGTTACAGTTTTACTTTCAATCTCCTCTTTAATGTGTTGAAAGTTTCTAAGTGTTCCCTTGCCATTGTTTTGACTCGCGTTATGGCTTAGTCAGTGTAGTAAAGATACGGTGATGACATTAGCCAGTAGCCAGTCTGGCTCCCAGAGCTGCTGCCCAGGGCTTCGGCGTTTCTCCCATCGAATACCACACGTCTCTGGCTCGCCTTGAAAACAAAAACTCAGGCTGGCAGCTTAGACTTGTGGCTTTGCCCTGGCCAGCGTAGCGCTGTGCTGTCAGGGATACGGAAGGTCTAATCACAGATGTGGGATTGTTTATACAGTCAGGCGTTGAACAGGCACGAGGAAGAAAGCCAAGGGTGAAAAAGGAGGTTGGACTCAAGGAACACCTTTTACTTGGTTTACACAAATACGTCTGGAGCTCGCTTGATTTGATAGAACTGGAAATAAATGTTTCCCTGTTAGATACAGCACCATGTTATTCTTCACCAAGATAAGTACACTAAGCTGTAAAGCATTTGCTGAAAGCTAAAAATGCCTGTCGTGGCAGCCAGAAATGTTACGAGGTAAACGCAGGTCGAGTGACATTTGTTGATTTTGCAAGAGAAAATAGTACTTTCATAAAAACCATCTATACACACCTCTGGACATCGTTATAAACGTTTGCACGTGGCACACTGAATTTTTTTGGGGTTATTTTTTATTACATCAGAGCATTTTTAAAGGGGGAGAAGACGGATCACCAGTTGAAAATGGAAGGAAAAGCTTGTAACGTTCAACATGGAGCCTGTTTACATGGAAAGTCATGCCCTCCTTTTAAAAAGAGCCAATCAGCTTGGTGATAAACCTACAAAATAACTGCAAAAATATCCGTGACGATCCAGTTCCCTTTTCATTTCAGTTTCATTGGTTTCAACGTCATGTTGAATTGTATCCCTAGTCAGCACTTACCTTTTAGTTAAAACGAGCTCCTTTTTAAACTTCCCCTCGGTGGATTATAAAATGCTTTAGCAGTGATTAATTGGCCTTTAAAAATGACTGAAAAATGGCAGGGATCCCAAAAAGCACGGTCCAGTGTAATCAGCAGTGACGGCCCTATTTTTAGTGACTTGCGATTTCTAATATTTTTCAAACGACGATCTGGATTTCAGTTTCAGATTTACGAGCGTCTCGCCATTCAGAACATAGGAGTGCGTCCTTTTAGGAGTGCAAATAATCGCGCATGTTGCCAGGACGGCCGCTGAGTGGACAGATGTTCATATAAGGGCTTTTGTGGATCTCCAAAAATAGAAATTGTCACTAAAATTAGCCAAAAAAAAAAATAAAAAATCTGTTTTTAGGAGCTGCTTATTTATTTTCATGGAGTAAATGAATGAAACCCATCATAGACTGAAGGGTGCAGAGTTACGACGTTCACTTCAAATTGAATTTAGAAAATTGCTCTCAAGAAATGTCACACTCGTGCCTGCTGAACAATGCAGGCACAAGTTGATCTGTTTAAATGCTTTAAAATGAGGAATTCCTGAGATATTGAAAAAGCATCACTCAGTTAAGAGGAATGAACAAAATATATGGACTATAAAATAAAAAATAAATAATTAAAAACATTGATGAGAAGTGAAAATAAGAAAGATGCAGGGATGCAAAGTGACCTTGTGGAAGCAAACCGGGGACAGCAGCAGCAGAAGAACGAAACGGCGAAATGGTTGAAGGTCTGTGGCCGTGTTTGAGGGAGTAGGAACTTGGTTGGCTGGAAGTGCTGTATTTGTCACACTAAGGAACACCCATTGCATATTGGGTAAGGGAGGCAACGCCCACTCATCCACTTTGCATGAGATTTTTAGAGAAAGGGATGACCGTGATTTTGATATAAAATGGTTGCACCATACTATCCGTAACATGTTTTGGCACAGCAGCAGCCATGAACCCTGATCTTTCATATCAGATCATCATTAAAGCAGAGATAGTGTTGGGGATGTCATCGTTGTGCTACTGATATTAAGCCTCGGACTGCGTGCAAGCCTTGGAGGCGCTATTTAAAAGATTCTGGAGCTTCTGCACGAGCTACAGCGAGAGGCATGCTGGAATACGATGCTTAGCTGCTGCTCCAAGAAGCGCTAGCTGGGTTTATGCTGCCTGTGCCGAAGGATCAATGTTTCCTGATCCACCAGATGAATAATGTGGGGAAACAGAAATTGCCTCGATCTTTTGAGAAACTTTTTTCAATCGCTCTCATTTTTTGGGACCTCCAGCAACCGCCAGACTGAGCCGAATCTTAGATTCCTAAATTATTCGTGTTTAAACACCCCTGTTTTTCTTTATTTTCATTTAAGATTTTCCACAAATGGGAGATTAAACAGATGAAATTATTTATCTTTATAATTAACTTAATTGGAGAGTTTGTTCAAGTGTGTACTGGAATAGGAAACGGACAGTATGACAGTATGTATGGTATTGCGGATATTTATGGAACACTGTCACAATTTGGGCAAACAGAACGTCGTGTTAAGGAGGGTTCCTGAGTGCTGCGCTGATATACAAAGAATTTTTTTTTTTTTCCCAAGAAAGAAAAACCTAGTCTGTAAATCGACAGCCATCCAAGACCACAATATTTCCATAAATAAAAAAATACAATACAATTAAATATCATTTTTTGAGCGCAATGCTGTGAACCTCTATTACAGCCCACATCTAACTACAGTGATCGTTTCAAAGTGCTAATTAAGGATCAGTATCGGTGGTGAATAAAAAAATAAATACATTTATAACATTTATTTACGAGCTATTAGGGCTCACTTTTGTGGACTTTATCGGAAGAGAGAAAACCCAAACCAGCAGGAGCTCAAAAATGTTTGTTTGTTGCCATAAATGCATTACTGCTTATAACTGCTAATAATCAATTAATTATTCAATCAATAATATATATAATTTTTTAGTCCTGAGGTTTTTTTTTTTTTTTTTTTTGGTGTAAATAATGGTGTAAATTTTGGTGTAAACATGGTGTAAATAAATGCTTAAAAAAATACATTTTTCTCTTCTAATAAGCATTTATCCTTCCTATTTCTACATTTTACAGACGTTTATTTCTGCAGACATGACCTTTAAACAATACTGGATTTTGCTTTTGGCCTCTGATTCTCATATTGGTGCAAACACTAAAGTGTAAGACGCTAGATATTGGCTGTGCGGCCACGTGCAATGAATTTATAACTTTGGGGAAAGAATATAAATATATATTTATTTCAAATGGAATCCGGTTGAATGTAACTACACAGCCCATCATCAGTGTTTATGTATTCATTTTGGTTTGTCACATCTATCACAGTTGTACGTTTCCTCTTCGTATGGATGCTGTTTGTGCTGAAACAGATGTTCGCCTGCTCTTATCAGCATGTATAATTAGGGGCATTTACATATGCGGAGCATGAAGCATAAACAAATCCAGCAAAGTATTTTCCTCTGGTGCAAAATATTGATTTAAGTAAGAGAGCGAGAGCTAAAAAAGACTTGCAGAAGCAATCCTCCACCCACTCTTTTCGTCTCTGCTTTTCAAAACAGATCACATGCATCCGCCTTTACTTCATTCACTCTTCGAGGCGGCTTTTGGTTTAAAAAAAAAAGAAAAGGAGGAGAAAAAACACGTTATCAAGAGAAAGCAAGGTTTCTTAAATTCTCGTAAACGTCACGTTAACTCGTTATGACCTTTCCGAACCAAGCCGAAGCCAGAAGAGGCTTTTCTTCCTGAAGCATGTTTTAAAATCATTAGGAACAGTATTGGTTATGCTTCAGTTCAGTTCTACATCACGTTACAGAGATGGCAAATGCTAATTATCGCCAAAGCATATGATACAGATATCATTAGCCAGGTGGCCTTCATTAGGTTAATTGCTGCCATTTTGTATTATTAATCGTTTGTGAAACTGGATTGTGTTGCAACATTCTTATTTGTGTGCGTTTCTGTATGAATATGGTGCGTTTTTACCTTCAAAACGTTCTCAATTAGCGCGTAAACGTTCATCTCAACACGCAGATCCTCATGGATCAAACCTGCCTCCGTCTCTGGACACGAGCGCCGAGGTTTAACTTGTTCAGTTGATGGTAGAGTTAAGTAGACATCATGGAACAGTTTGAGTGGGATATTTTAATCAAATTGGCTTCAATACTATTTTCAGCCCCATACATATTAATGGAATGTCGTAGGTTGTAGAGAAGGGTAATTACGTCCTGAATGATTTCCAAGGCCCTGTTCTGATTGCAAACCTTCTGTTTTTCCCCGTTTGAAATTATAGGCTAGAGGCAATAGGCTTATTTCTGTTCTATGGCCTCATAATAGCTTCATTCTTATTCCAGCGAAGTACTTCTCCTGATTTTACCTACATGTTGTGACCACACTGTTCAAATTGCAGTCGTTTTTTATTTATTTATTTTTATATTTTTCGCAGGAACCGCAGCTCTAATTGAAATAAATGGAAGTTTCACTATAGATGTGCTATTTGTTAAATCAAAATCTCTTGCCCGTTTCTTCTTTGACTGAGAGAAAGCGATTGTTTCTCTGACTTTCTGTTCGTTTATCAGTAGCTCAGCGGAGATGAGACAAATCGGACCAGCTTGGGACAAAAACAGCTTTAGTGCTTGCGCTTCAGTTCGGCGTAAATTTGACCTCTTTCATGCATTCCAGTTAGAAACGGTGCAGAGGGAGGGGTAGAGCAGGCTTAGGGTCACTCGGTGAGTCCTTAAAATTGCACTGTCAAGGCGAACCTTTATAGAAATTGCTTCACGTTCTTAAAAGCAAATTTCCTGGTTTTACCGACATAATCCCAGAACTTCATTCTGCGTTTTCTATGTTGCTTTTCACTCCGTGAATAGAATAGAATAGAATCGAATAGAATAATCATTTACTGTCCCACGACTGAGAAATTCGGATGTTACAGGGCTCAAGAACAAGAAAGAAAGAATATATAAAACACAAGGAAAGAGATCCTTATACACATACAGAGCTATATACACACACATACATATTTACACTAATGATATACTAATTGTAGCTTAGTGTTTTTAACAGCCTGTCCAGGGCGTTTTGTGTGTTACTATAAACGATTGGACAGAATCTGAAATTCAGTCTCAAAAAAAAAAAGTGATTTTTTTTTTTTTTTTTTTTTTTTTTTTTTAGCGTTTTACAGTCCGTGCTGCTTTGATTGCACTCCTTTTATATTGAAACCTGCAGTGGGTTTCGTTTTTAAGCCCTGATGAAATCGACAATATTGCTTTTGTGCTTATTATTAATTATTCCATAATTATTTTACACACTATTAGTATTGATTTTACCTTTTCTATTACCGCAATAACATACAATCTATTGTTTGTGCTTTTTAAGCTTTACACCAAACAGACTTTTAGATCAGAAGTTCATAAAATCCAAATGATTTTGTAAAACTGTCATTTTTCAACTTTTTCCTTCTTTAAAAACTCTTCCTAAGCCTTAATGTGCATTTACAGCATTTAGCAGACGCTCCTATCCAGATGGACGTGCGTCACTGCTTCATCTCCACGTCTGATGCCATCTAGAGCGTCTACGTTTGCCTCAGTTTCATTTGTACCCTCAGTGTGACGAATTTCAGCCCAGTTTGCAGGTTTACAGATAGTATAACATCTGTTTGCTTTAATAAGGTGCAATTTTGTTACTGTCTGAGCCAAACAAGAGCAGGATCCTCCATTCGTTGTTGTTTTTTTATATATTTTTTTTATTTCTAGGATTTTTAAATAGACCATATGCCGCTCATTGCTGCAGTGATGTAACGTGTGAGTAGTTCTGTCTTAATCTAACCGTGTACGGTACGGAGATAAGCTTGGTCAGCCGACATCTTCAACACAGTGTAAATAAACATCATTAAGCAATTCCTTGATTTAGTGCATTGATTAATCAGCAATTAATCCGAGTCGTTGCAGTTCCTACAGTTTTGCAGCATCTGATTCAATCTTCACGACAGACAGACAGACAGATGTCTTGCTGGGAAGCCTCTCTTGAATCTTGGGGAATAAAGGTAGTGTTGGTGTAATAAACAGTTTAACGGTCTGGTTCCGGTGGGAATCTCAGCACCTCATGATTGGAAATCAATACGGACTGCCTTAATGAACCGATTCTCCTGGATCTGTTTTGGATTTCTATCATTTTCCTCCTGTGTTTGTCATAACTTCTATTTTTAGCTATTTCTTGCTGTATTAAAATTGGCTCAATAAAAGCTTCTTAATGAAAAAAATCTATCAAATATAATCTTTCTGCTCGTTAGTGCCACAGATTCACCTATAGATTGCTTTATTATTCCGCATGATTAGAATTATTATTGCTGCAAATATTGTCAATTAAACGTTCAGTGCTTCAATGTATACTTCTAATGTGAGATGTTTTATTGTTAGGGCATTTCAGGGAAAAAAAGTAATTTTTATATATAAAACGTTATATGAAAAAACATCTAATAAATTGGGGTGTTTTTTGATTGGTTAAAGGGTTTTTATTGATTTTAGGATGGAATCGATCAAATTTGAGAATCTGGTATCGCATCGGGAGGTGAATAAGTGGTATTAGTGCATCCCTTTTGACTTTATAGTAAGGTTTGTGATTACAAACATATGCACATCCGCCATTTCCTCCTTTTTTCCATCCTTCGGACTGGGGTGCGCACAAGCATGCAGCTTCATTTCTGGCTCCTTGTTTTTTCGCAGATCAGATTCTGACACATTTCGTGCATTAATTCTGAAACTTAGAAGTATTATCACATTTTTTTTTTTTCCTTCGCGGGTCCTACAAGTGAAAGCTCTTCCCCCTTTTGTTTGAAACAGGTATGTTTTCACAGATATTTAGGGCAGTTTACCTCCCTTTAAACTTAACAGGGTAAAGATTTAGCAATTAGGGAGTAATCATGATCATTATAGAGAGTAATCCGTTTAAAACCTAACAGATGTGGGATGCAGGGGAGGGGATGGTCAAGGCCTGAGAACTGTGCGGTAATGTTGTTGAAATGTTCAGGTGCAAGGCTGAAGTGTAGGGACCTCCCCCCCCCCCCCACCTCCCCGTAAGTGTTCACATGTTGACAGTTGACCGTTTAATGGCCCACTTAATTGCACTGACCCTTTGACCTGTGCATATCATTGTAAATTAATGCACCGGCAGCCTTCTTTCTCGAGCTGTGCTCACAAAGATGTTATTTTTCTCCCTCTGAAACTTTGCTCGGCCTGTTGCTCAGCCACACGGTTGAGCCGCACACACCAGGATCTCCTGTGTTTTCTTTCCACTCTCCTGTCAGTATATTTTCAGCCCTATTTTTAAGTTCATTATCACCATAATAAGAAAAATACAAAAAGACGAGCTTTCATTTCACCTTTTTAATGTTTTTAGCGGAGCCTCTGATCGATGGGGAGCTCTGTCATTATATATTAAATAGTCAAAATTCGAAGGCTTCTCAGCTCTTTTTTTACATTCTGTCCATTAAATTGTCCATAAAATTGAACATTTTCTAAGGGCCCTATATGGAAGCTTAACCACACAAGACGAGGACCAGGGCGGGTCTATATCGTCACTGTTGGGCCTTTTTTTTTTCTTTTCATTTTTCTGGAAAATAATTGCATGTTTTTGAAAATCTGAACTGACGTTTAGAAGTTGTCTCAATTTAAAATAACCCTAGGGATCAAACAGTCTGAAATAACTGCTTGTTAAAATGAAAAACTTGTAAAATCGAATCGTTTAATACAATAAAAGAGTTGTTTCTTCTGCATGTTTGGTTCGAAACTCTATAATATTGAAGTTACAGTTGTGGGCCGGAGGAAACATTTGGCGGGGCGGTTTGTTTTGGAAGGTGAAGCAGCGGAGCAACGGTCTTACCCCCTGTCCGTGCCAGGTGTTTGACAGTGAGTGGAGCTGGAGATGAATGTAGCTTATGGCAACCCATGGAATTGTCTGACTCCTGGGAGTCCCAGCTTCCTACTGTGAAAGTTTCCATTTTCAAAGCCCACCAGTGTCAGTGGGAATGTTCCAAAATATCCCGTATGCCAGGGCTGACAATGTGGCAGACCCCCAGCCCCACTACTTTCCCCTTCCTTTGCCCAGTGCCCTCTCCATTCAGGAATATTACCTGACAATGGGATTGCATCTTGTAAAATTTTTTTTAATTCTATCTGGGTTTTTTTTTTTTTGTTGTATGGGCTGGAGGATTTTGCCGCTCTGCGTTAGCGAAATCTAGAAAGGGCGATCTGCCTGATGCCGGAGACAGATGCAATATAGTGGGGAGTGATACGAGGTGGTGGGTGTGCTTTTATTTTCTCTCATTTCACACCAACCTGATTCTCTGTAACTCAACCCCCCCCCCCCCCCTCCTCTCGCAGAGCATCTCAGCAGGAACCTTTTGTACGAGGTGTTCATCTGGAACAACTTTGCCACACTTGTTTTCATGTTCTTTTAGATTACAGGGCAGCCGGCCTCAGCTTTGAAGCACCTCTCTTTCTTTGTCTCTGCGCAATGCACTCTGGTAATTAACTTTGTCCTTCTTTTATTTGTTCCAGTCACTCGCAGTCCACTCTTCTGAGCATCTTCTCCCTGGAGTACCAGGTTAGAAGTTTTCTTCCTTTGTGAGGCCTGACAGGTGCCTAATTGAATGATGAATGTCCCCTTATTTCTTTGTAATTGAACTGCCAGCTTTCTGATTGGTTTGGAGGATGCACCCCCCCCCCCCCCCCCTCACTTCTCTGCTCCCCCACTTGCACGATGAAGACCCTGCCTGTGTCTCGGTGGAATCCTGCCAAGCCTTCCCATCCATCTGTCTAATAACATCTAGCCCCTGCTTATTTGGTGGACCTGTAATAAATTATGCTAAACCATTATTATTCTGACAATAATAATTTCCCCGTGTAGTGCGGCTCGGTGTGCTAAATGTTTGCTGACTCGCACTGTCACTGCTGCTTTCCCCGCCTGACAGCCGATGATGATAAATGGCCGTTGCCGGGAGTGGCAGAAGGCTGCAGAGGCACAAAATGGAGTCATTCATCATCCCCCTGACAGGTGTCACTCAAGTGGCGTGTCCCTGCGGAATTGCTTTTTTGTAGTTTTTAAATAAGTTGTTTTAAAGCAATGCTCTTGCTCCTGGTTAAGATGGCAATTCAATTATATGTATATATATTAAAAAAAATGAATTCACAAGGGGACGGCTGAAATGGGGTGTAGTTTCCTCGCAGCAGAAGTTAATTGAAGGTTAGAGTCGGGAATTAATGACTTTTCTATGACCCGTGTTGATCCCCTACACAACAGACCTGTAGTAACGTATCTCCGCTTTTACTGAAAAAAGTTCTTTTGTCAAAGATCTCATCGATTCATGAACTCCTTTATGTTGAAAATCCCCCACTTACAACTGCTGAAAGCAAGAGCGCATGCAAATTGTGATTTTAGTGTTAAAAATGCAAATACAAACATACATCCTGGGCATTGAGTTTCCCTTCCTAGATCTTTTTAATGTTTTTCCGAAGCAGTGCATGTTACAGTTAAAAAAAAAAATAAATAAATAATAATAATCTTTTATTCAACTTTTTTTCAGAAAAGGATGAAAAGAAGTATTGTGAAACACCAAGCCTTGGATGTTGTTGAACACTACTACCAAAGGTGGGAGTCAGGGGTGTGTGTGTGTGTGTGTGTGTTTTGAGAGGGTGGGCCCTACTGACAGATATAATCTCTTCTAAACAAATCTGCAGTTCTTCCAGATCCCCACTCACACCTGCTAAGCCTGCAAAAGTGCACAGCCTCACTAGAAAAAACTGAACTTGGATGCATGCCGTGATTGGTTGTATGGTGGCCTATTATGAATTTTTCTCAAAAATCTAATCAGGAACAAGCAAAAGGAAGCTGGCTGAAGGCGAGGAAGCATTTCTGCACATCGCAGTTAGCCTCACGAAGCCTATAAAGCTGTTTTGCACCAGGAAAACGGGACGGTCTGACTCAAATAGAAAACTTAAGGCTTAGATTACTGGCAATTTCCAAATTGATTTTCAAAAACTTGTTCTGAATTCTTATTTAACCGTATTTTATGTTGTTTATTATTAACATATTCCTGTTTGTGATTCTTTGCACACACGTTTCTTTGAAGAAAGAGGAATGTTTCACACAGGACACAAGCTTGATGTTTACCTAATCTAGCTGAAGATGCACATCTCTTAGTGCTCAAGGTTCATTGGCAGCATCTTCCTCGAATCTTCACCTTAAGTAGTGCCACGGTCAGAACATTGCTCCACTTAAGGAAGAACGGAAAATGGAGGAAAACAGAAGATAAACTGAGAATGAGATGCCAGCTTTAGAAATTACATGGCAAGTGTAGAACTGCAACAGACTACAGGCTTCAGGGTCTAAAATTAAATTTGTACAGATTTAACAAATTTGTGTTTGTTACTCTACACAAAGAAAGGAAAAAATACCAAAATATTCCGATTATTCAGACCAGCCCTCGAAGGTGGATGATGTATTTGTAATCCACTCAAGTAACGACTAAACCTCATGGACCATTTGCAAGGGATCTTTGAAGGCTTTGTGGTTTTTGATGGGGAGGAGGCACAGCCACCTTTTTTAACTAATGATCATGCTTGTCTGGTTTGAGGACAGTCTGAGGTTTCAGAGCTCCACCGTTTGAACCGCGGCAAGCTTTCCGAATGCCGCAGAGGCCAAAGCCATCCGGGACATCAACAAGTCTTGGCTGGCCTGTTCTTGTTGTCCTCTCTCTTCTTGTTTGTTGACTGTCTTCATGGTTGTTATTCTTTGTTGTAATGAAGGTACCGTAGTGAAGCCAAGAAACATCCTTCAGACCCTGTCCTGCTGGAGTTGGCCAACGAGGTAACGACTTAAACCCTCTCAAGAGTCTCTCTCTCTCTCTCTCTCTCTCTCTCTCTCTCTGTCTGTCTCATCATTCTTTGCTCTTTCTTTCTTTCCTTTGTGTAATTTTTTTTTTTTTTTTTTCCCCTTCTCAGTGTTCTAGCTAGCTATTTATTTTTCTTTTGAAGTGCTCATGCCGGTCTGCAGCAAATCTTTGGCACAAACACAATTATTCCTGAACGCTCCATCATCTCAAAGACCAAATTGCTGTTTTAGATTTTCCCCCTGCCTGTTAGTACTTATGAAAATTGGGCAAATGGTCCTATCTATTAACCAATTATTTAATGCAATTAGGCCGTATCCTCCTTGGACAGATGTAAAAATACTTTTTCTGCATCGTTATCGTAATTGACGTTCATAAATGCTCCTGCATCTGTTTGAAAAGGGAAAAAAAAATGATTGACACATGAAGGTCAGCTGTAATATCCAGATTTATGCCTACTGTTTACATATCAGATCCCCTCCCCAGCTAAAAACGTTCATTAATTTCCAGTTACCCATCACTGAAAAATGACACTGCAATTATTCACAATGCTGCTTGTTCACAGGCGTATTTGGGCACAAAAAAAAAAAAAATCCAGCACCCTTAATCGTAATTTCTTGGACTGCGGGTTCGCGTGTATGTGTGTTTGCATTGGAAATGGCTTGGTGCTTTCAGCATTAAAGTGTCACACACGGGCAGCTTCACACATTTCACATTAATCAGAATGAAGGAGCCCTCTCCTGACTAGCCAGTGTTTCTTGTGCATCGCAGCCAGTCAGCAAATTAACAATTAACATTGGGTTACTCTCAAGGTTTAATGGCTAGTGAAAGGCCCCTGCAGTGTCTCTGGTGCCTCCCATTAAACAGTGCTCTTCTCCCACCCTCTCCATTGCCACAGCCTCTTAAAATGCATCCCATAAAAGCTGGAATTTGATGTTTACTCTGATAATAACTGCACAAATCAAGATGAACTGGGTTAATATCCTTATTTTAATGACGCCTCGCCTCAAATGACATGCTCCTGCGGAATAGATGTTAAACATGCTTGGGAAAGAAAAAAAAAAATGCACATTACTTTAAAAAAAAAAAAAAAAAGGCCTCCGTTTGGACAAGAGTACTTGACCTCAAACTATGAATCATGAAGATTAAAAGGCTGATTAAGAAATTCAATCAAGAAGTCACCGAGTGCCAGAGTTGTGGTATTTAATGATGCAGTTTTAATAATTCATCTCTGATTTTACCCCAGTAAAAGGGAGGCGTATACATTGTGGAAATGCGCAACGACTTCACCTGATGCCGAGAACTGACCACCGAAGCAAAACGCCATTTCGTTTTAAACTGTAATCTTCGTTTAAATAGCACATTTCCAAAGCTGATGAGCTTTACCAAGCAAACCGCACTACTTTAATAAAATACTTTTAATATTTTTGAACCCATCGAGTCTAACTGGGAGTGCACTGTTGGAGTGCGAAATGGTGAGAATTCTTGAGTTTTATGCACATTTATCTGAAACTTGAATATACACTAGGAATGTTATGGAAGGCTGGAATGAACAGTCAAAGTTGATTGCTTAATTGAAACATTAAATTAAAATGTATTAAGTTGGCTCGGTGTGAACGATAAGCAGGGAAAACCTGTTGTAAGCTTTGATTAGAAACTGGGAGCCTTCAGCAGCCTGAACAAGAGGGTGTTACAAACCACTGGACAGGAGGAAACCCACACCAGCAGGATCTCACTAATACATGCATGTTTCTAGTTCATGAATGTGAATTAAACGGAAATGTTTACTGGATGAGGGGGCAGCGGTGGCCTAGTGGTTAGGGCGTTGGCCCTATGATCGGAGGGTTGAGGGTTCGAACCCCTTTCCAATGGGTTGCCCTGAGGTACCCTTGAGCAAGGTGCCGTCCCCGTCTCGCTCCTCTCTGCTCCCGGCTGGCGACCTGTCCAGGGTGCGCTGGGTTGGACTCCAGCACTCCCCCGCGACCCCGTTTGGGACAAGCGGCAGAAAATGGATGGATGGATGTTTACTGGATGAACTTGTGGAAAAACAATAGCTCATTATTGCTAAAATGATGGTGACCTACTATATACATACACACACACATATATTTAATTGCTTTGGGTGAATTTTAATCTCAGTCCTTACAAAGCCCAGCGCCCCTCAAAGGTCCCAGAGTTCATTTGCAGATGATGAATTTGAAGAGCGGTTCAGGGGTCTGTAAATGTTACTCACACGTTGCAGGCGAGTGCTTGGGTTCAGCGTTCAAGGGAGATGGGCTTGTGATTAATATGAAAATTAGGAGAATGCAAGTACCCGAACTAATCAGGGAGTCCTTATTCAGGCCGCCCCACCTTTGGAAATGTTGCCATTTTTCAAGTGTCAGCCCTGATGTGGGTTACTGCGGCGGCTGTGCTCTCCTTATACGGCGATATTTAAATATGTGTGTGTGTGAGGGAGAGCCAGAAAGAAAGAGAGAAAGCAAGATAATGGGTAGAGGAAGAGAAGCCAGGAGACCTGCAGGCTAAAAAAGACGAGAGTGCACTCGGAGAACGCAAAGCCTTAATGAAGATGAATGCTGTCTCCTTACCGCCGTAATAATTATAGACATGTTTGGTCTTTGTCGAGGCTACATTCTCTATGCAGAATTATGGAGATGTTAACAAACAGCACCGCCAGTAAATCTCTTTGTGTTGCGTGCGTGGATCGCTTCAAGCGGCTCCAGGACGGATCACAGAAGAGATAAAACGTTACAATCGAGCTGTAAGCAGAGCAGGAATTCACTTTTGGAGCCCCAATTATGCTAACAAGATGAAGGGATGTTTTTCGGCGATGATGTTTCCCAGTTTTAAAGCACAGGGGAGAAAAATGGCTCAAATACACCGAAGATGTTTAATGAACTAAAGAGGCAAGGGGATTATCCTGGAACGTCATCTTTCTTTTTTAGCCCGCCCTGAGCACCTCTCTTCCAGGCCGGATTCGCACAATTGTTTCTTTCGTTTGCGCTATACGTTGGCACCAGCTGATTTTATGCACTAATTATTTTTGCTGCTGCATCGTATTCTCCAAGCTCTGCTAGAAACGAGACACCGAGACCCATTAATTATCTGCTGCCCCAACTCAGGATACGAGATTAACAGACGATGAGAGCGAGGCAAGGTGGAGGAAGTTTCCATTGGTGTCAGCCTCCACTCACAGACGGGCTTAAAATGAGCCATAGGTGCTGTGCCACATGTCAGCCTTCGTCTTGATCTGCCAACTCGCACTCGCATGTTTCAAGGTGTTTTTTTTTTTTTTTTTTTTTTTTTCTTCTTCTTCTTTTTTACCTTCAAAGAGCTGCTCAGCTACTGGTCCTTCTTTTAGTTAGAGAGAGTTCCTAGGCCCTGCCATGAGCTCCAGCCTTGCTGTTGTCTGCAGTGTCTCCTAAGTATCGTGCTTTGTATTATGAAAGGTTTCGTATCATTAAGGAGGCTGTGTTTCGGCTTCTTTCTTTTTTCACCTTCTTGCTTCTTGACCTGTGCGGTCATTCAAGGTATTAAATGAAAGATGGTCAGTTGGTCTTTCTTAAATACTTTTAACTGCCATGTATTTAAAAGGGCCAATTTATCACATTTTTTTGGAAGCTGCTTGCAGCCAGATCACAACTGACGACAAGCAAACCCTCAAATGTATGAACGTTCTAGTTAGAAATTGCATGCATGAAAGTGAAAGTGACCATTTTGTGTCATCGTGAAGCTCGGCACAGCACTTGGTGAACCACAACGAAATTCGACCTCTGCTTTTCACCCACACTGTGCAGCAAGGGCTGCTATTTAAAGCCCCCGGGGAGCAGCGATGGGGACAGTACAGCAGGGCAACCTACTGGTCTGGGATTCGAACCTCCTTAACCACTAGGCCACCGCTGCCCCATTGTGCCGTGACATTCGATGCTTATTATAGAAGCCGAATTGAAGGTTTTGCTTTTTGGAAGACAATAAATTGATGCCAGTAATACTAAAACTATAAAAAACACACCACAGTAATGCCTATAACTAGGTTTAAATGCTTCAAACTTTATTCAAGTCAAATCAAATCAAAACAGCACTGACCCAGTGTGTGATGTAGGAGCTGCATAGATTAGTCATAAAACTGTGGGCGGCCCTCGACTAGTCAATGGTTTTGCTTAAAATACAGTTTCAGAAGAAGCTGCTGGGAGCAGCCAGTGTTTTTTTTTGTTCAGCATAAAGCACAGAGAACTTTATTTGTGTGGAAATACGACACACGACAAAACCAATTCTGCCTCAAGCCCTGGTCGCATGGAAATGCAGAATCGTAGGTCTGACCAAGCCGTCCATCTGTGATGAGAGAGGGCATTTTGACCGATTACGCAATGTTTAGTAACATAAGTGCCACAAAAACACATGCTCCCCGTGTGTTGATTCAACAAACCACTTAAATGCAGTTTACTTTGTTACTTATTATAAGGAGAAAATCTCAAGTTTGAGACATTTATCTTTCATTTTTTTTTCCCTCCAGGTCTACTGGTTATTGTGTGGTACCATCGATCATGTTTACTTGACCGTTTTCTCTTCATCCCCTGGAATTAAAAGGGAGATTTTTGTTACGTTTTCAACTGCAACTCGTTTTCTTCTCAATTTGCTTCCAGAGAGCCAGGGTCAAGCCATGGTAGAGGAATTGTTCTCCAGGCTTCCGGAAGGACAACGTTTTTGTCTCTCATTTTTGGTCCACTGTCCATGAGCAGTTTCAGAGACAGAAGCAGTGTGGGATCATCTCCACAGAACCGAACAAAAGGCAGCCGACGTCCAAAGAAGAGCTCCTTCGAGAAGCCTGGAGAACTGTTCCTTAAGACAACTTAAAGAACATCAAGCTCGTGATTTAAGACGGATTCAGTTTTCTAATGTGGTCTGCATTGACTGGATAGTGAAAAGTACTTTCTGAATCAAGATTATGTTAAAAAAAAAAAGTGATGAGTCATCAATTTACCTGATCATCATCTCCCTGTTCCTCAGGTGGACCTGTCTCCATCTCTCCTGGCTCGGTTTTTGGTGGAGCGCTTCCTAGAGGAGCAGCAGGGCTCCGTGTGTGAGTAGAACCACTTATTTTGCACCCCCACGCTCCTAACGAGGCACACGCAGGGCCTGCCAGTAGTACCTGCGGCACATGACTGACAATTAAGTGCTCTGCGCACCACCCACCACTTAACTGCTGTTTAGATCAATGCTCCTTCGTTTCATCAGTGTTATTTATAACCCCCATTTTTCCCCACTTCTACCTTTCCAGCCTTCCTTCCCCTCCAGGAAATCCAATTGAGAGGGAGAATGAGGAAAAACAAACTTGATGCATTTTTAAAGTTGAATTATATTTGACCAGAGAGCAAGCAGTTGACTTTGTGGGCTTTGCATGAAATTCGCAGAGAAACAGCACCATTCAGCTTCATTTTAAAAGCCGGCTAACAGGATCATTAGATTATTGTGCATCTGGAATATCATGCGTTCAATTAACAGAAATTAGTAAAAGGTGAAAAAGAAATGACACAATTTCCAATATTGTTTGTGAACATAACCAGGTTTTATACAGGAAATAATTAACATTTCCCAAACATGGGTTAAAGATTCAGAATATGCCATGACTTGCATGTAGATCATGGTATTCAAGCCACAGCAATGACTTTATTTCAGATTTGACTGTTTTGCACGCTGTATCGAAGGGGATAGGCACTCGTGCGTTCGTGTCTTGCCTCTCCCTTGCACTTTTATTCTCCCCCTGTTCTTGTTTTCCTTTTCTTATTTGCACCTTGATGTCAGGGAGGTTTGACATCCCATTTCTTCCTTTGAGCATTCGTATGAATGCGTTTTCAGTGATAGCCTTCCCTCACCCCGTTTCTGTCTCGCCCTCCACCCCCATCTTTCACGTCTACTGTACACGTGCACGCTCACTTCCGTGCACACCGACTCCCTACCCTTCCAGGAGGCTCGTCTCCACACAAAACCAGCAGTAGGTGCTTTATGAGAGGCTCACATGATGTCAAAACTGTGCGCCTTCGATTTAATCAAGAAAGAGATTAAAGTGGATGTGTGTTATTTTCAACTGGGCCACAGCACAGCCATTTGTCAAAGTCAAGCCTGTGATTGCTTTGGACCTGCCATTATCCACGGCTTGTCAAAATAGTAGTCCTGCGAGCGTGGAAAGCGGGGCAGTGTTTCACAGCCTTTTTATTTTTTCTTTTCTTTTTAACAAAGCCCTTCAAGGGTACATCCTCAGTGGGTCTATAGGCCTCCCAAGATGGCTCAAAGGGAAGCAGCCGTTCTAATCCACACTTTAGTGGAAAATTCATGAATTTAGGGTCACCATGGATGTTCTTGGTTCAGTTGACATTGGGCTTTTTCCACAAAGCTGTCTTTTTTAAATGGGAATAGAATTTGGTGTGAAGTCTAACATCCGTGCATCATGTTTTGATCGCGTGGAGACCTGCTGCCGGCAGAGCCCTTGTGCTGCTTGTCGGTAAGGTAGTGAGGGTGACTTCTATTTTGATATCAGTAGCTTGTACCCACTCCCTTCCCACCGCTGACCTGCCTGGCCTTTGGCAATGAAATTCGGTGCACATGGGCTCCATGGTCAAATCTTTGACTCTCCCCGTGTGTATATTAGAGTTTTGTAATGTGTTTCCATTATGAAGCAATGCAAGGATAATTGTCTTTGGTGGCAATTAGCTAACAGGTTTGTTCAGTGCTATTGGCAGGCACATCCATCATTCCCTACCCCCACATTCCCAGACCTGGTGTACGTGTGTTTGTGTGTGTCTAGCGAACTGCACGGATCAATAGACTTCCGTATAAGGGACCTTGTCTTCAAGTCAGAGAGCGACTTGCTGTTATGCAGGACCATCATTTTTATTCCCTTTCGTTCCCCTTTTGCATTTAAGAGACATAGAAATTGTACCTTTGGGACGGTGAAATATATATACAATCGCCTGGTTAGGATCAATAAAGAGTTTTAAATTGTTTCCCATCTCTTCCGGACCACGCGTGTGTGTGTGAGACAGAGAGATTTCCCTAAGACTGCTAGAGCAGCATATAAACAGGACCAGAATTGGTTGGCTGTTGTAAATAAATCAATACATTTAGAGCGGTTTCATCATGTATTGAATATGATATCAACATCCATAATGCTTCCCTTCTGCCAAGAGTGCCAAGGGAAAGGGAGGGAAAAAGGAGGAGAGTTAAGAAATGTCTGCATGTTCTTAGAAAGCTAGAATAGCATCTGAAATATGGCCCTTTTTCAAAGCTACTTGTAGCAGTTCTTTGTGACTCTCTCATTAAATTTGATTAAAGGACACCTGTTACACAGTTAAAGGGACAAAACTGAAGATTTTATAGGTGTTTGTAAGTATCAAACAAGTCCCTACTTCATATAAACTAAATAACGACAGTAAATATCCATTTAATTACCTTCTGTTCTGAGTTAGGTTATAGTCTGATTTAATCGTTTTCCAGCGTCTTTGTTCTTTGCTTTCTGTAGCCGGTAAAAGTGCAAATGTTTTAGGCTCTTAAGCAAATTGTTTCAAACTGTTTACTTTGGCTTGTTTTAATTTATTCCACTGGTTGTTATACTGGGATTTCTAAGGGAGAGTTTCAACAAAATTTTCAATGATAAAATTACACATGTATTTGTATTATTTGACTTTTTTTACATTGGTGTTTTTCTGAGTAATTAAATGCTTAAATAATAATTTTAAAAATGTATCTTTTACAGGTGCCTAAGACTTTTACGCAGTTCTGCATGTTGTTGATCTCTCTTCTGACTGGACGTGCAAAAAACAGTCCAAACTGAAACACATGAACATGAAATGAGACAAATGAGGCGATAGATATCGATGGTGGTTGTTTTCTCGACATCCTAAGAGTGATTTTTTTTTTTTTGTTTGTTTAATTGGGCTATTTTATTTTTGCATCTTTAAGGGCCAGTATCACAAAAGGAAACTCTTTTTTTTATAGAAATGTTTGAATTTCTTATTTAATGAAATCAGTTTTCAGAAATTCTGCTGCGTATTGGCCCGACCCTTTCAAAAAGCACTCAAACGTGAAACACAGAAAGTAGCCTGTTTGTACTTCATTTATTTTTGTGACATCACGAGGAATTATATAATGAGGACACACGGTTTGCTTTAATTACCCGAATCTGTTGACAGTTTTCTGTTTTTGAGCCTCTTGGGTTCATCGTGCTCTCTCTCTCTCCCCCCCTCTCTCTCTCTCTCTCACACATTCATTCTGTCTTCTTTCTCAGGCTCCCTCCACCTCCCTCTTCCTGACATGATTTGAAGTGCTGCTAGATTTAGATACACTTTTTTTGAGGAGGCAATTTTGTGAGCTGTTTGACCTTTTCCATTTTCCCAAGGCCTTCCCTGAGATTAGATCTCTTCTACAGTCTTTCTAACAAAATGATTGGACTTGGGTAAGATTTATTGTCATATCGTGCTTGGTCACCTGAGCTGCAGCAGCGCCGTGGGTGGGGGTCAGTGTCCCGGCGTGGACATTCGGTCCACGGTCTCTTGCCAAATGGCTGAAAAACAGACATTTCGCTTGGTCTGGTTATGCGGCAGTGGAGAGCGTGGCCATATTGGCTGTAATTGCAGATAGAGCAGGCGCTGCAGATTGTTTTAGGGTTTGAATAATGAGAGGCGCAGCCTCTTCATTAGCGGCAGGAGCAGAGCGGAACAGAGAGGCCTTCACGTACGTGCTGAGACGTGTAGCGGTCGGGTGAGGTAAGCAGGCGCGTGGCACTTTGGCTTGACAGGTATACTAATTACAGGAGTCGAGCGAAGGAGCTGGAGTCGGGCTCAGCGCGGGGAGAAGCTCTGACCCGGGCCCGGCCTGCTCTCTGCGATCAGGCACAGGCAGATCAGTTCTGCCCCACTAACCCTGCTGGGACCCGACTCCTCCAGCACTGCTCACAGCGCCTCTCCAGCCCGCACCTCCAACCAGCACTGCACCAAAAGATGGAGGAAGGAAGGTCCTCTTCTACACAACCCCCCCCCGCCACCACGGGCACCGGCAGAGGGCGAGAGGGAGGATGGATTTAAAAGAAGTAAATTGGAAAATCAAATGAGGGCTTTAGGCAGCCGGCGAGATTTGCAGAGCTGTCCTCCAGGGTCTGAGAGGCTCATCCATCATGTCCCACAAGTAGTCAATTCCTCTAGTATCTGTAAATGTTTTCAGATATTAGCCAATTTATATGCTCCGAGATTCATCATGGAAAATCAGCTTTAGCGGCGCGCGTTATCAGGGCCCGTCTCTCCTTTGCACCATGAAGTTTGATGTACGAGCGCCTCCGCAGCTCAATGGCTTGTGCGCTGGAACCATGAAGGGGGGGGGGTTGGGAGGGGGGGGGGGGGGGTTATTTTAATTAATAAACAAACTTGCATAGGAGCTCATCAGTGTCAGGGGCAATAACGATCGTCATCCATTACTGTTTATTACAGTCCTCCCTCAACAAATGTTGCTTCCTAATGAGGTTTCTTTCAATTTTTTTGACTTAGATAATGACTTTTTCATCCTAGTGGAGAAGGAGAGAAGATATAAATGATAGGACTAAGGGGAGAGAAATCATGCAAGGTTAGGCTCATTTCTCCAGCCCCATTCATCATTTCATCAGAGCCTGATAAGGCCGACGTTGTTTTCCTTTTTGTTTTTTTGTTGGGTTTTTTTTGTAAACACCACTTCCCTGTTCGTGTACAAGTCCCAGAGGAGGTGAAGCTTTTCTCTTTAGTATTCTCCTCCTCTCCGCGCTTCCTCAGATAAGGATACCTCAGTCAGAATTTATGCCGACATGGGACAATTACAATAAATTTGGTGTGTATTTACAGTGCTCTGTTGTGTGTTGTTAAGTTGCGCTGCAGGGCTTTGTGGGTGTGTGTGCGCATGTGTTTTTTTTTTTTTTTTTTTTGTTTTGTTTTTTTCTTTTTGGGGGGGTTAGGGGGTTGGTTTTGCGGTGTGTGTGTGTGAGGCAGAGGCATCTTTAATAAATGTATGCTGATGTTGGAGGCTGCAGTGATGCGAGGATGTTAGGCTCTGTTGTTATTTACTAGGCTGTTTGGGCGCAGCGGCGGATCCTGGGCTGCAAATGGCATTACGGCTGGTGATAAATGAGCATTAGGGTAAACTCATTTTAAAAGCAGCCTGATTTATTAGCGGGCCGGCCTTCCGTTTTCATCAGGTCAGCGCTTGGCTGAAACCTCGCAATGTCAGCTCCAAGGTCACCCCTCTTTTTATGACTATTTTTAACCCCATCCCTCTCAAAAACGGAGAAAGGAAAGAAAGCCCCTTTTCCCCTTATCATGTCCTGCAGATGAACGAAGGCCAAATGAAAATGAAGATCTGCTTAAACGACGTGCCGCGCCATGCAATGTGATGGTGGTCAAGCTCCAATTATGAGTGCTAGTAAGACAAGAGCTTTAATGGCCACTGTTTGCCTTCAGGGAGGTTTATTACACAGCACTGTTTTGCAGGAGCAGCGTCAAATCTATAAAACTACCATTAGGAGGAAAAAATCAATCAAAATGCCATTAAAGTGGAATAAGTTGCCAATATTGCTGATGTGGTTGCGGGTCCTTTGATTTTCTTTCAGATTATTAGGCACAGTCGAGTAGTGACTTTGTTAAGGGAAACGAGTGTTGTTGGTGAGTAATATGTCTCCTGGCTTCATAAAGTTTGCTGCCTCATATTTCCCGCTTTATTGATTATCCATTATCATTTGTCATGAGGTGTCCTAACTCAAGGGGAAAATATAACCCTCTTTCCTCGGCGCCGCGCAGCGCTGGAGCACTCTATGGATCTGCGTGTGAAGGTACCAATCTCGGAGAAAAATGAGTGGAGAAATAAGGTGTTGCCTGTGCCTGCCAGGCCTTACAGAGGCAAAGGAGTGCTGACTGAGCTTTGTTCTGTCTCTCCTCACGCTTTTTCGTCCTGCCTCTTTTAGCGGCAGCTAGTGCTCAGATCACAGCCTGGTGTTTGTTATTCCTCCAGCAGGAACGAGACACGAGGAGCAGCACCTCAGAGAGAGGTGGAAGCAGGAGGAGGGTAGCGAGAGCAGGTTTATGGTTAATAGGATGTGCATCGGATTAAAAAATTCAAAACAAAGTTCATGAAGGTCTCCAGATTTTTTTTTTTTTTTTTCTTTCTTTCTTTCTTCTCTTTCTGATTATCATATATTTTTTTTAAACACAGCTAGGGTTAATTTCTCTCTCTCTCTCTCTCTCTCTCTCTCTCTCTCTCTCTCTCTCTCTCTCTCTGTATCTGTCTGTATATCTCTCTTTGTATCTATTTGCCTGTCTGTCTCTCTCTGCATGCCTGCCTGTCTGTCTGTCTCTCTAAATCTTTCCATGGATCTCTCTCAGACTCTGTCTGTCTTTGTTTTTCTGTCTCTCTATCTATCTGTCTGTATGCCTGTCGGTCTATCTATCTCTATCCTTTCTCTGTGAATCTCTCAGACTGTGTGTCTGTCTGTCTTTCTATCTATCTATCTGTCTATTTTCTGTTTTTGAGCCTCTTGGGTTCATCACTGCCCTTACTAGCGCGCTCTCTCTCTCTCTCTCTCTCTCTCTCTCTCTCTCTCATGCTCTTTCACAACTCTCAAACCGCCGATAGAAACGTTCCTGCTACTGTCACTGCCGAAGTGTATCTGTCACGACCGTATGTATATATCATTAGAATGGCATGCCTCCCATTTCGTCACACAGTGATACAAACCATTTAATCGGAATCTGTTTGAAAAATGATTTAGGGAATTTTGCCATTGTGGTAATAGGAAATCAATCCAGTGGCTTGTGGCCTGATTTATGATGTTAGTGCTGCTTGAACGGGGGTGAGAGATGCAAAATATTCATCCTTCATAACACAGATAAACTGCATGGTGTGCTAGCTCTGCAGAGTGAAGCATTTATCTACGCAAAATCTCAATAGGCTCCGAGCTTCCACTCAATTGAGTAGCATGGAAGTGTACCGCACATATCGGAGTAAGTGGTGTAAAATATGGCATTTGCGTCTGTATCTTCACCAACGGTAATATATCACTGCCGCCACCTAGTCAGTTACACCAAACAGGTTTCCTCTTGCATAAATGTTCCAATTTAGTAAAGATTTTTTTGTCTTATTTGTGTGTTAATTTTTTTTTTTTTTGATCCTCAGCCTCCAAGCAAGTTTTGAACAGTATGTTGCGGGAGCCATCTTTAATCCCGGACATGCAGTTAGCCAAGCATGTGGAACAGGTATGACCCCTCCTATTGTGATTTGCAGATCAATGAGAGAAAAAAAAAATAGATATAGCACTTGTCTATAAATGTTGGTTCTTTTGCATCTGTAGAAATAATAAAAAGAAAAATCGAAATGCATCCAGTTTAACTGAGAAACTGTATCCACTTAACTGCTAGTTGAAATCTAGTCTGGCAAGTTAAAGAATATAAAAGTAAAGTAAAGGGCCTTGGATGGATGTTTCAGCCGTTAAAAAAGAGATGTTAAATAATTAGACATGACTTTTGTTAGAAGTGACTATTGACACTGCACAGAGCAGACTATGAGTAATGTAGAGCAGGTTCAGGTGAGCTGCAGGTGTATTTCTGGGTCCAGAAGAACCACTTCTCGGGCTCTAGAGTTGACCTGCCATCATGAGATCATGAGTTTTATCACTGGCATCCATGACCCTGAGTTCAAGACGGCATAAATGACGTCAGGCTGTCTCCCCTCCGTTACTTGTGCAAAGCTGATCAGCTCAGCCATAACAGCTGTTGGAGATTTCCACTCAACACATGCAGCTCCTTGACATGAGCATTACTCCATAAGTACGTCCACGTCAGCAGAAGTGTGCGATAACCTAAATTCTAACAGCTTTAATTCGAGAACAGCAGTTGTTCTCGGGAAGATTTTGGTTGTTGGATGCATGGAGTCATCCCGTGTTTTCTCCTTTTCCTTCTCCAGTTTAGTGGGTGTGTCAACCCCCCCAGTGCTGTAATATTTCTTCCCCTTCTTTTCAGTGCACAATAAATGACTGCTGTTATGGACCGCTGGTAGACTGCATCAAACAGTATCCTTTCCCATAAAATTTTAAGCCTCAAATTGACGAGGAGCTATTCAGTGGGATGAGATGTGTCGAGCATCACCTGACATAAAAGTTCTGCTTGAATAGGTGGAGCATGTGCTAGGATGTGATTGTGTGTGGTGTGTCATACACACATATATATAATGATTGTGAATAAGGCCACGGAAAATTCCATTTTGCATAGTCGACCATGTGTGCATCTTTTCCCCATCAACAAATAATGAGCTTTCGAAGCCATATACAATCGCACATAAAACTTTGGTCATCCCTGCTCAGATTACATGATTTGATGGCGTGTAATAAGTGTGCCTTCCAGAGGGGCACGTTTCGGCACCTTTTGTTGGTAAATTACTGTTTATTTGCTGAAATTGAGTGGTTTTAGCCTCACCGAAGAGAGTCTGAGAGTCATTGGTAGGATTTAAGATTAAAAAACTTGTAATAACACCAACACATTTACACATTACGTGTAAACATTCATTCAAATGTGAGTGACAAGTTCAGCAAATAGACATTCCCTGTAAAGAATATGCACAAAACTAGTGCTGGGCACGTGTAGATTTCAGTGCACCAAACAGAAGGCTTTAGAAAAGAAGAGAATCGGTCGGAATTGCTAGATTTAGTCCATTATTTTCCACCTTTTTGATTTGGTGCATTTATCAGCACCTTGGAGAGTTCTTGGCATGATTGTCTTTCTCTGTTCTTCCTCCCCTGGTCGTGATTTCTTTCCCTCTTGCAGGTTATCTCTGACCACCCCACTCTCATTCTGTTTTACTCACACTCTCTGTCCCGGACACAGGCTCTTATCAGTGGGCTGATGCAGTCGCAGCGATCAGTGAGGAGGAGATGGGCAGTTAAGGGCTGTCAGAATCAGGTCCTCACACACACACACACACACACACACACACACACACACACACGAGTGCTGTGTGTGTGAGAGCTAGAAACGTGGTCAGTCTGCAGGCTGTTTAGGCCTGTACAGCTGGGGACCCCACTAGGCTCTCCTCTGTTCTTGGCCAGTCAACCCTGTCCCACCCTGCCCTCCATCTTCATCCTGCCTCTTTACCTCTTTTCACACTCCTCCCTCCAGCCTTGCTCCTCATTCTCTTGCTTTCCCTCAGAGGGTTCATCAAGCCGGCCCACTTGGTCTTCTTCTGGCGCTGCACCGTGACATCGGTGGACTTGCTCCAGCGCCTGCACCCAGACACTATTATAATGACCTTAGCAGCTCCTCGTTTCATTCAAAGGTCTGTGGATGAAGATTTAGCATGGTGTAAGTCTGGGAATATGTCCTATTTGTCTGTCACTTAACACTGAAATTACCCCCCACGTTTTTTCCCAGTCCCCTATCTTTTCAGGAGAAGGACTTAACTATATTAACCCAATAAAATGCTGTCAAAATGTCGCGTTTTCTTTAGCTTCGTTTGTGTTCCTGAACTTGTTACACAGCGGCAGCTTTAAAGAAAAAAGTTATATTTTTATGTTTTGATAGTGAGTTTAAGAGTTTAAATTCATCCTTAGAATTGTAATTTCAAAGTTAATTGCACTCTTTCTTAGCTCACCTTTTAATCCACCCTGCCGTTTTACTGATCAAGTGTGATTCAAAGTGATGTTCATTTCCTCTTTTTGTTTATTTGCTGGAAAAGCTTTTCAGAGAAAACAACGCACACGTGATCACGCCGACTCTCAAGTTTGATTGCGGTTGCAGCTCCCTGACAATACGTATTATAATAAATCACCGAAACAGTCGTACACTCCTGGTGTTGCCACAGCAACACTGCCTAGCAGCCTGCACGTTTCTATAGCAACCTTGCATGCAGGTAAAGTGCCCCCATTTCTCAGTCGGGCAAGTCAGATTTGGGAAACAGGAGTTGTTTTCTTCGTTTGTTTTTTGAAATTCTGAAATTGGGGCTGCTTTATTTGAGCAAATAGAGCGGTGTTCAAAAGTTTGGGCACTCCTAGTCAAACGTTTTGTTGATTTAGTAATTTTGGTGAGTCCACATCCTCACCAGAGACTCACTTGTGCAAAGGTGGTATGTTTGCTCACATCGAGGGAAAAGAAAACAGAGTGACATGTATTTTTGCAATGTGTTAAAGCCAACCAATAAATAGAAACTGTGCACTGAGAATGATGGAACTCCTTGAATGTTGATTGCTGTAGTTATTAAGAAACTCAGCAAAGCATGTCGTTTGGCTGGAGATGTAGTGACTGTAGTGTCTTACCTGAGGAAGATTTCCTTTTCCTGCTGTGGTCAAAAGATTTCTCCCTCCATCTCCTTAACTCCAACCCAACAGCGCTATTGGCCAGGAGCATGAGGAAATTCTGCGAGAGAAGCTGCGAGAAAGAAACTTGTCATTTTTAGGTGAGCCACAGGGACTTTTCTTCTTATTCCACCCGAAAACGTGCTCTCATTTTCTATGATTTTCTCATTTGTATATGTAACTTTAAAGGCTTACAATAACTTTGGCATCTATCTACTTTTAAGTAGCTGCGAGTATTTTAAAAATGATTTATAATGTAAAATTTCTAGCCCTGACCTAAGCATCATGAGGTTTAAGGTCGAGGTGATGAGTGGCCCGGTGTGAAATTCCCTTTTTCTTTCCCACCTCACTACCCAGGAGAAGAGGGGTCTTCTAGAATCCGTCTTTCTGTCATTAAGAAGATATCATTTATTTGGGCCTCGAGTGCTGACCTTTCTGGGGGGCGGCTGGGAAGACTGTTCTAAAACTGTCAAAGTTTGGACACTAGGGCCACAGAGGCAGCCTCACCCGGCTGATAAATGGATTGGAAATAAGCTCCCCAACAGTAGGGACGGCCCATTAATTTTAATCAAAGGTGATGTAAAAAGGCGATCGGCGCCACATGACAATGTCAACAGCCCGGTAGGTGTTAAGAGAGAGACCACACAGCCCAGACCCTCTCGCCACCGAAGACCTTCGCCTCTCTTCCCTCTCACCCCATTAGTCGAGCTTGGCTGAAGACAGAGAGCCCAGCCCCCGGAATTGAATGACCTGGTCAGCCTGAGATTTAATGGAGAAATCAGGTGTTCCACGGATAATGGTCGAACCGCGCCAGGAGTCAAGGACAATGGCTGAGGCGCACGCGTGCAGGGGTCACGCTTTCAGCTGCTATAATGCCAGCCCTATCCTTTCTGTTCTTTATGAAACTCGCCAGCCGCTCACACTCCGCTGCCGACCTGCCTCGATGGATTTTTGTGCAGTGGTTGCAAATAGTTGGCAGATGTAATGGCTTTTCTCTTCGGTGTGCGCGTGCTTTTGTGGCGTTATGTGGCTTTACTCACAGCACTTTGTCAAGTAATCAAGATGTAAGTGACCTAGCACAGTAAGCAATGGCCTAATTCTTTTTCTTTGTCAGAAACCCTTTTTTTTGTTGTTTTTTTAAATTCACGCTTTTTCATTTCAGTCGGTGGTGTTTGAGGTCACTGATCTGGAAGCAAATAATGCACCCTGTGTTCTTTTATATTTAGAGACCTACTCAAATACAGTAAAGGTCATTTTTGTCATGTGACTTTTTTTTTGTGGATTTTTATTATAATTTAAGTAATTGCCTTATGATGTACCTCCTCAGATGAGAGTCAACTCCGGGCCAAGGGATACGACAAGACCCCTGATATTATCCTAGAAGTCCCTATTGGTGAGTTTCTGGAGAGTCCAAAAAGGAATTATTCCCGTCTTGCAGTTCAGTGACTGCTGAAGGACTGGAGTTACATCAGACACAATAAGAAATGCTACAGTAATGCCAAGAATTTCATTCAAACATACACCACTTTAGCAGTTTTGCCTGAACACCAACCCCCCCCCAAAGAGGTTTTTAATCATTATAAAGTGCCCCTGATACATTTCACTGTCTGGGTTGTGAGTTTCCATGTCGAATTGTTTACAGTCTGCATACTTTCCTCACATTTGAGTTTTCTCTGCAAACCTGCAGCTGTTGAAGGCCACATCGTCCACTGGATTGAAAGCAAGGCCTCATTCGGGGATGAACAAAGCCATCACACGTACTTGAATGAGCAGTTCTGGAGCTACTGGAACAGGTAAGAAGCTCCAAAAGCATGTATGGACAATATATCATTTAGTCTGATTAGGAGGGAAAAAAGTAACCAAATGAAAAGGAACAGCGTCATTTGCACATGTACAAAAAGATACAGAATATAAAGAAGGGAAGAGTCGACTGTAGAAAAATAAGGGCAAAAGTAGAGGCGGGAGAAGGAACCAATCACACGTTGGTTTTTGCATAATTCAGGAATTTTAGCATAACTTTTTCAAAACCACCTGTGTAGCTAAATTTGGCCAAAAGCAAACAGAGTGCAAATGTACATTATAGCAGTAGAAAAAAAAAAAAAAAAAAAAAAAGTTTAGTGTTTAACCAACTCGATGCATAAAAAATATAGTAAATAGGGTCTGTGCCATACATTGCCAAAGCAGTCATTAATCACAAAAAAGTGCACTTAGTTTCAGTCTGTGCATGGAAATCTCCAAGAAGCTGGGAACATTGGGACCGGTTTAGATTTAACGCTGTGTGGAGGCCGTACTTGAGTCTGTCTAGCTGAGAGTTATTTTCATGCTTCTGTATTCTGGATTTAAATGCACAACCCAGTGACTGAAACACACATGATGATAAAAAGGTACTTTTAGGGTTGAAATGTCTGATTTCTGTCACATTTTAATGCTGAAGTGGGGACGACTTGCCTGAGCAGTGTATGTTTATTTAAATATGCTTAAATTAAATAAAAATGAATAGATTTTATACACTTCACCCGCAGTGTCGTTTACATTTACAGCATTTAGCAGACGCTCTTATCCAGAGTGACTTACCATTCTTGATCACAGGGACCGTCTCCCTGGAGCGGCTCGGGGTTAAGAGTTTGGGGTCAAGAACCCAATGGTGGTGCTGGAGGTGGGATTTGAACCTCCGACCTCTTGGTCCAGAGGCCTACCACTAGACCGCCTCCACCCCAATCTCCACTGTTGTCGAATGAGAAAGTGACAGAATGAGTGTAAACTGGTTGATTTTTCCTACTTGTTTGTCTTTGTACAGGTTTCCAAAGGTACAGATGATGTAAATGTTCCCCCTCGGTGGTTCGGCATGATCATCAAGATCCATTTGTGTGGCTTAAATGAATTTGAATCATTTTCTTTACTAGAAGGAAGTGACGAATTTCAAATCGTTGTTGAAATGCTTTGAAGCACTACACTTCAGAGTATTTCAAGAACAAAGAAATAATAAACTACAGAAAGAAGGGTTGCTGTAACGCTACAGTGCTTCTTAGGAACAGCGTATGAACGAGATGAAGCCAAGTCAGCGATAACGTTTCAAAAACAAGTGAAAGTGACTTTGTCATTGTGAACACAGCACACAGTGAACCACAGCGCAATACATCCTCTGTATTTAAACAACACACACCTGGGAGCAGTTATGGAGACAGAACCTTGCTCAAGGGAACATCATGGGAACCTGCTGGTCTGGGATTCAAACCCACAACCTTCCAATCCTGGAGCTTAGTCCCTAAACACCAAGCCACGGGTGGCCCAAATGGCAAATGAACCTAGATTAAGCAATAATCATAGTTGATTATTTGTAAAATGACTAAAATCTCTGGTGGGATTCAGTGCAACTTTAAAAATATGACTCTGTTTTAACTTCCAGTGGTTATATAAACACAATATACAGACATTTTTAAATATACAGATTTGTTTTTGATTAAAAAAGTGTATTTGCAGCACAGAATTGCAAGCAATCATAGCACGGGGGCTGCATACAATAGCCAGATATCATTTCTAATCGCAATAAGACCATTTATCTTTATATCGTCCAGTCCTGAGCACTCTTATTCCTGAGGACGTTTCAATTTCTGGCCTGTCAGGTAGAATGGGTACAAGCCTTCATCTATTGGTTTGGATGGGTAGGAACTGATTAGGCCCATACGTCTCTGTTGTGGCGGACAGAAACGGCCTGTGGCTCTCAGGCTGAAGGCTGCATGCAGAGCCAAACCTCTACAGCATGAAATGAGATCATCTTCCCCTCGCCCCTCATTTAACTGTCTCATTCTGGATTTCCTTTTGCATCTGCGTGAATGTGTTTGTAAGTGTGAATGATAGAATGAAGACGAAGTCTCCGCTCGTCCTCAGAGATGATCATATTTAGGGGGGAAAAAAGAGAGTCGGAAAGAAACAAACTGCAGCAGACCTTGTAAGCGAGCCGTACGTTTGAGGTCATGTAAACGGCTGTTTTTGGTTTCTGGGAAAGCTCTTTCTTTCCAAATGATTCATCGCCGGCGTGTCGTATTCTGCATACAACAATGAAGAAATGTGTACAGCATGAAATGATTTTCACCCCACGATGACACCCAATACGTGTGAGGAGGGTTATAATACTATGTGAGGAAAGGAAGTGGGAACCAGCTGCATACCACCCATAGTTTTTTGTTGTTTTTTTTTTTTTTTGTTTTTTTTTGTGTTGCAGTCATTGCGTATCCTTTTTAGTCTTTATTAGATAGTAATACCTTTTTATGTGCCTTTCTCAGAGACTGAGGTCTACCTTCCAGGGCTTTGTTAGCTGGCTACCTTGGAGATTTCACCTTGCTGGTGAACAGATGGACAGTGTGTGTGTGTGTGTGTGTGTGTGTGTGTGTTTGTGTGGCTAAGGCGGGGGAAGTGCTCAAACGTGGCCCTGTGTGCAGAGCTGAAAGGTCACCCCCACTAGCCATGCTGGGGCTGACGGCCAGCTGACACATTGTGACATGCCGGTGCAGAGCCGCGAGCTCCTGACCCCAGAACGCTGTCCAGAGACGACCACTCGCACCGCCTCTGCTGGGTCAGCCAGCCACGCAAACAAAACGTTACCTGTATGCTTTGCTGTTTTTGCTTTTGTTTACGCCTCGGACACTCTTAGTTCTGAGACTAAGTGTAAAAAAAAATCACCTCTGAAAGTAATGATGCTGGACTTTGATCTTGAAAAGCATATTGACCTGACACGCAGATTGGCCAAGACAGGGCAACCCACATATCCGCCTAAGGGTGTTTCCTGAACGTTCTTTCATGACTGGGTCATCACCTTTTGAATGGGAGATGAAGTGAAGTGATCATTGTCATCGTAACGATGAGCTCAGGAGGGAATGCCCTTAGACTTTATGCAGCTCTTCTTTACGCGCTACATTTCGAGGAGGCCTCCGCACTGAATTGGCTTATATTTTTTGCCAGGGCATGTTGATTTGCTTAACAGATGCTGTCTCAGTGAAGATGGTGGTGGTGGTGGTTCTTCTTCTTCAAAAAAAAAAGGCGTTCAGTGAGTCGGACAGAATTGCCAAACGTGGCCAAAGTCGTAATCAGCTGTGCTTTATTTTATCCGTTTCTGTGGGCTTTTATTTGGAAATCACATGTGCTGGAATCCAAGGCTGTGGGATCAGAAGTGTGATAGGCTCAGCTTAAATAAAACGTTGAAGACGTTAGAAAGTTGTTGACCAAAAAATACTGGCAGGCGATTGCGAAAATTCCTAGACTGTGAGGCATGTAGCATTTAATGAGACAACACTTGAACGAAAACTGCGCCAGTCAATCAAAAGTGACATGATTTTAGGCCAAAAACATCCCTTTTTTCCCCATTATCCTCAATGATGAGAGACGCAGGCTTCTGGATGGTCACATGACTTCTCAGTGCAAATAGAGTTGTGTTGGGTTCGCTTTTCGCGGTTTTGTGGCGGATTCGGATATAAAGATGTAACTTGCATGGCGGTGAGGGACCTTCGCATTGGCATTCATCGGTGGCTTTCCGCTAGAGGCCTGACAGGGCTGATGCCGTCATGTTTGTGGGCTGCCTCGCCCGATAAACTCTGCCATGTCAAAAAAATGTCAGTCCCTTCAAAACCCACCTTTCGGAGCTCCCTTGTAATTTTTAATTGACATTTACATCTGACATTTTGAATGTGCTCTCCCATTGTTAAGCCTACTTCATGGGCTGAGCAGCGGGAGCCGCCCCCCCCCTCCTCCTTCAGAGAGACGAACACCGACAGAATGGCTGCCTTCACCGCTCTGCCCAACCAAACTGATGTCAACGCAATGAGAGCATTCGGGTGATATCACTGCTTTCTCGTCTCTTTCACTGTATGGACTCTTTGCTCTGTAGACGGGTATTGGTTTATTCTTCCTTTCGGGAGGGAAAACGGTGAAGCACTTAAAAGCATGTTGCGTATCCTTTTCAGCGACCTTCCCAACATGGATCTTTTGTTTTTTTTTTTTTTGTTTTTTTTCTTCCCCCAACAGCGCCACTCCTGAAGGACAGTTCTAGTGATTAGCCAGCCTCGTGGCCATCGTCCTTTACTTAGAGAACAAGTGGAAAGGCAAGTAGTGAGGAATGGTGTTTTATATTTTTCTCAAAACGACGCAACTAATTTTCTCTCCAAAGCCCTCACCAACAATATTCATCATGCAAACAATAGCCTTGCCAAAACACTAACCACATAATACACTCTCCTCGCTGGAGTGAGGGGTAATGACACTTTGCCTATGAAGGCTGCTGTTGAGAGGAAGGGAAGAAAAAAGGCAGTGGTGGTGGGGGAGAAGAAAAAAAAAAAAGAATGTTCAGGCCCACTGGCTGGATGTGATGGCGAAGAAGCCATTGGTCTAGTCTTGCCATCAATCTTATCTGCAGCCTTCCTCGTGCCAGGGAGCCGTGTGACGGATGTGCTGATAATTGAGTTATCCATCTCCCCCAACTATCAGAGTTGCATAAAAATTATTCACCTGATGGTGAATATTAAGCACATAATAAGCCTCGTGTGTGTTTTGGGATATTTATTGGGTATAGTTAAACATGGCATGTAATGAAATATGGCTCCGCGGTAACCTGCTTCCTCATCATGAGCGGAGGGCAGGGCTAAGCTGCGGTCGACAGAGAGCCTCCCAGTAAATAAAAACCTTTGCAGAATGAAAAGGAAAAGTCATTTCTATGAATTGAACCCATTCAGACTCCTGTGAATGGCTGTCCATGCACAGGAAGTTGTTTCTGGCTGGCTTGGGTCAGTCTTTTGGCAGATTAGCGTGCGATACCTTTGCTTTCTGATTTTGCCTGTTCTTTCGGTTCCTTTTGAAAGCGAGTCCGGCTATAGGTGGTCACGCGTTCGTAGCTAAAGCCAGACGTCCATCTGCAAGGTGTGAATCGTCCGCGGTTTCGTACGAGGTAATGCTAGCCTCATCTGCAGTGAGTTCCAGCAGGCTGAATTTAGAATATATCCCTCGAGCAGTGTTCAGTTTAAAAAATAAATAAATAAAAAAATAAAAAATTCAAATCAAAAGATAAATCCAAAGATTTATTTGAACGTGCGAAGGTTTTTTTCTGCAAATGAGCCGGCCGGGCCACCAGGCCCAGCCTAAAGTTAATCAGCTGTGCGATCCGCACGCTGCAGATGTGTCAGAGTTGAAAATGTTAGCGTTCCTAATGGAGGCTTGGAAAGGTTAGATCTGATAAAAAGCTGTCAGCGTTTGACAAAAATGATTTACGGCAGTGTAACAGGACAATATGGCTCATTTCTCCCTCGTATGAAATGGGGTTAGGACTTTTGGATTTATCATATACATCATGCAGTTTGACCACTCCACGTGGCTGCTCGTCCTCGTTCTGTTTTCCTTCTCCACGTCTGCAGCCGCTTTGGCTCAGAGAGTCGTTTTTGGCAAAAACGCCGCCTAATGAACGTCAGGGAATACACATTAGCAATCAGACAGGCACTTAGGGTAAATTGAGACAGCAGAAGGCTTGGCTGGAGGTGAAGACTAGCTTTTTAATTGCTCTCTGTGCAAATGTGAAAATATTTATTCAACTGCATGCATAAAAAGGAGGTTTTATTTTTTGCTTCTGTTGACTTACCTCCAGTCTGACAGTTTCTGGCCACCTTAAAGTTTTCCAATTAATTTCTCTTTTGTCCTAGGTTTTTACACACAAATGATAATTCTGTTATAGTCTTGTGCTGATCAATCAGATAGCCCTGACACGGAATTAACTTTTGATAGTAGAAATTGAACAGTGTTTTAATAGATATGTCCATCATTCCCTTGCGCATCTGCTGCAGGTAAGGCCAGGAATGTCAAATTAATAACTATGTTTTATAATGAAGCTCTAGAAACATGCCACTTTTTTTTTTTTGTTTTTGTTTTTTTTGCCTGGATGGCAGTTTTGAGGGCATAGGTGTACTGGTCCACAGAAGGCCATCAGCAGGGGCATGCAGATAGAGCATGAGGGAGAGAGAGAGAGAGAGAGAAAAAGCTGCAGGCCCCACAGCCCTGTCTCTACTGATCCCAATGAGGCTGGACATCACTGGGCTAACCCTGAGGACAGTCCCTCTGCCTCTGTCATCTGTGACACACATACAAGCGCACGCAGCCCTGCCTGCTGAAAGACAAAGGACATTACAGCTTTCGGAGATTACAGGACGAGCCGTTATGTACACTGTAAAGTTTGCCCATGTTTGATTTTTCTCTTTTTGAAAGCTTTATCCTAAGCTCTTTTCTGGCAGCGCTTTGATCCGCGTCCCATGATGTTTTCATCTCATGTTCCATTCCATAAAGGCTAGTTCTTTACACCCAATATCTGGAACCATATTTTTCCCCTCACAGATGCAGGCCGAGCACCGCAGAGTTCTCTCGTGACAGTTTAATCGTTAAGAGCTCTGGAGAAATAAAGTTGACACGAGATGACTTCAAGAAATCCTCTTGGAATTTGCGACCCTCAGCACATGACATTTACCACCGCGATACACCGGAGTGTAACGCAAAGATGTATGACAGACAACTCGGAATACTAATGGCGAATGACAAGGTGGTTTCATGCTTTAAGGATTTCAATGCATATTTAGGCGCATTGTTTAACGCGCTGCGCATGTAATCCAGGCGTTTCAGCCTCCCATCGGCCGCAGGATTTAGCCCTCGCTAAGCCTCCCGTTCCCTTATTTATTCGGAGGGGTTTGTGCCGGCGCATTATACGAATTTGTCGTTTAAAGCTAAGGTTAAGAACAGCTTTGACACGCAGGAGGTGCGGTAGAAATGAGCAACGGGACGCAAAGCAGTGCCCGGCTGCAGCTCGTGAAGCCCCGGTCTGACAGTTATGAAGTAAGCCTAAAGTAAAGGGACGCGAGAGCATGCCTTTTCAAGGAATTCCCGTTTTGTTACGGAACTTTTGAGTAAACTTTTTTTTTTTTTTTTTTTTTTTTTCTTCTTCTTTCTTCCCCCTGCAGATTTAGAGATTTATGTCATTAGAGCTAAAGGAGCATATGCAGGATTTTTAAACCCCCAGCCTCCCCCTGTTCCTCCACCCCTTCCCCTCCTTTGTTGACCTTCCGGGTTTCATTCCAGGCAGAAGTCAGCAACATTTGTCATCCTGGTGAAATCTTGTCTGGGGGCACCGAGCACAGTGTGACTTGATTAAAACGGCTCTTTGTAAAACCCAATCTAACGGGAGAATTTTGATGTCTGAAATGGATTTGAGCGCACGAGTGTCTCTAACCCCAGAGATATTTTGAACTGCGGGACCGTGAGCACGAGAGGGGACGTGAACTGTTGTTTTTTCTAGCACAAAGGTAGCCTCGTGACAAATAGAAGTGGCACTTGGAGCAGGCTGTGTACAGTATTCACACAATGAGAGCCTTTTCTGAGGTGCAGCTCTGTAGACTGCTGAAGGGTATGGAGGTTAGCTCTGGTGTACATGAAGGAAATAATTGTCCTTAGAATCGGAGGTTCTTCAGTGTTAGTTACTAAAGAAAAAGAAGTACTTTTAGATTTGGATCCTGCACTGTGGGTAGGTTTTGAATCTTTTACCATTTTAACAGGTTTTACTTTATATATTCACTAATCATGAATTGGATTTTTAATTTTTTTTTTTTGTTTGTTTGTTTGTTCTGGGATTTTATTGGCTCCCACCAAATTATACACAGTATATGGTTTTAACTACACAAATGAAATAAATAATAAACATAGTGCTTTGTCAGGGCACGGGCCGTTTAAGAAGAAAATGAGTCCTGCTTTTTTTTTTTTTTTTTAATAACCAACATAGTAGCAACAGTTAGTGTCATACAATCTGCTTAAAGGTATTTTAAATAGTATTGTTTAAGCATTAAAAAAAGAAAAAAAATGTATTTTCTCAAAAATGATCTGCCTGACATGATTAAAATTAATGCGCAAAATTGATGGTCATTGTTGGTGTTCGTTTTGTAGTCACTGTAAAATAATCTGCATCATCTTTTTGGACATACGCTTTGGGTTTTTAAAATCTATTTTAGAGATTTTTCTCTGTTGCAAACCTTGCAAAGTTCAGACATTTTAGAAACGCATTTCTGTTTGTCTGCAACCGACTTGGTTTATATGATCGAAAGCATCGATTCTGATCTTTGAAATAGTCTCTGCTCCACCAAAGAAAATAAGAGCGAGTAAAATTCAGAACTGCGTTTTTAAACCTCGAACATATCAAACATTTCTTACACCAACCACCACGCTGGAGCTGGTCTCATGTCTTTGTGTAGGTTCTATGGTTTACCAGTAATCAGCGTAGCCTGCATAGCGGAGCGTGATGAAAAAGTTAGTGTTTACATAAGTGCTGAGAGACTGAGCGATAATGACTGTTTGCATGACCCTTCTGTGCACTCAGTATGAGATTCTGCCTGTTTCTGTCACAGCTCATATCGGAACAGTGTGGGACTCCATTAAGTTTGAAAATTTAATTTGAATAATTCTACCATTCTCAAAAATCAAAGCTGAAAGGATTTTAGAGGGAAGTTTGTGAGATTTGCGTGACGTCCTGCACAAGCGGTCGGAAGAATCGCCAAAGTCGAACGTGAGACGTCCTCGCGCTGGAGGAAGGGGCCGACCCCACGTGATGGGCTCGTGTGAAGACCAGCCATTATACACTGAGGGCTAAGGAGAGCGCTGGAGCATGAGGCCGAAGTCTGGATAAAAGACACCGCAGCCCACTTTTAAAGCAGCCGACTCAATGGAAACACTCCGTCCTTTTGTTCCTCCGTAAACCAGCATGCCCCCGACAACTGGGCCCCCAACAAAAAGAACTTCTCTTTCCTTTTATTGTATTAAAGTGACATAAGAGGAGTATATATTTGAGGGGTTTTATTATGACGTTTCCGGCGCGTGATTGGTTTTAGTTTGATTCGCTTTTCCAGGCAGCTGTTCTAATACCTTCATATTTATTTTGGAAAGAGATGGTGCTGCTTTTTTCATTTGTGAATCTTCCAAGAAGGTAAACGCTAGAGTCGTCCTAACGATGGCTGGGTGGATCTATACACTATTGACTGCATTTGGAAAAGCGTAGAATAAATTAAGCTTAACAACAGATCAGTAATCACTGTTTGGATTAAAGTTTAGAATTTTAAGTGAAATTCCCAGTTTCAATATTATCATCCAGTTGAATGAGATGCTGGAGAAGAAATTCAGCTGAACTGATCGATTTGATGGCTGGAGATCATCAATATCAAGAACGAACGTTTTGGTCGCAGCGTATTTCTCCAGCCAACATATTCAACTTGGAAGAAAAGAATCTTTTGCATTCTTACACGTCCGATTTTGATCATAAATCACGTTTTCCCAGATCCTGTTTATACCATATACGGTCATGAACAAAAGTTTGAACCACCCAGGTGATATTTCAAATTTTTTATTCTGCAAACATCAAACTTTTCCAGATTTTAAGGGTAAAACATGCTACAACTTCTGCACAAGGTGCAGATTTTTTTTTCTCCCTTTTATTACATTTAGCAAACAATAATTGTGCAAAAATATAAGAACTGTTTGTTCTTTATAGAGCGAGTGTTTAAGAGCAGAGAAAGCCAAACCTGCATATTTCTAGGTTTAGGATTAAGTCACCTGTTGGTTACGTTATTTTCCTTCTTTTTTTTTTTTTTTTAAAGGAATTCTTTGAAAACTATTGTGTTGGGAGGATGTAATGCATCATTTTTATATTTTTTTTTCTGGTCTCTGATAAGCGGCTGTTTTATAAATAACTGTCGTTTTCCTATGTATTCCTCTTTTAGTGCCACTGTTACCAGCCCAGCGTTTCCTGTCCAGCTCACTGATTTCTCTTAGCTCTCGCCCGGCCATCAATTATAGCGGGTCGCCATCATGTCATTCTAATCGAGGAACAGATGTTGGCCTATTTCGACAGTCCTCATCAGGAGAACACATTGGTGCAGGGAAATGGGCTTTGTGCTACAGTATCCATAAACGTCACTGCTGGGTTAGTCAGTCAGGACTGGACCCCCCCCCCCAGGGCTGTTGTACGGTGACCCCGCTGACATGATCGCCGTGTGAAGCCCTGAGGTTGATTTGTTTCTGTAAAGAGCCTTTGAGAGTTTCGGGCTAAGAGGTAATCCAAGCAAACAGGAGGTTTATAAAGGACAGCTAGCCTTCCAAAGAGCCTGCCTGTATACATCACAATTAGCAACCTCATGCTTTAACCAAGCTAAGTATCTATAAACAAGCCTCCATAAAAACAAACATGTCACCCCGTACAAATCACTTTCTATATTATACTCAGCATTAAAGGCAATCTGTGCAGCATTTGTGTCTGCAGCAAGGAGCGATCGCCTTTTCCTCCTCATTTATTCATTTCTTAGGTATTCTTTTATCACAAATTTAAAACTGACAGGTCCTTAAAAAGATTGGCTTTAAGTGTGTTTCTCTAAATACTCTGCACAAACCTCTCCCGCAGGATCTTGATTATTTATTTAACTTGTTTGCTTGTTATTTAATTGCTTAAAATCACAGTAGTTGGCATTATTATTGGCGTTGCAGAGCAGAAGAGACGGGCAAACGGGATAGGATTAAAGGATTGTGTTTAAACGAGTAGCTGGTGTGGTGTTTGGAGTTCACTCATCCTGTGGGGGTGTGTTAGAATTAACCTGATCTATCTTTTCCAGTGGGACTCCAGGTTTGCTGTGTTTGTCAAGCAAGTTTTTATTTCATTCATTCATTCATTCATTCATTCATTCATTCATTCATTCATTCATTCATTCATTTTTAATCATTTTGAAAGACGAACTGTTTTTTTCTGTTAGAATTAGTTTCATTTTCTGAGTCAGACATAATAGAAAAATCAAGAAAAAAAAAAATGTTCCATTAACTTTGCTCAAGCCCAATAAGATTTTATTCCCATAATGTTTAATTCAGCCAATGAATAGTAATTGTGCATTAAAATAAGCAGCACCAAAACGCGTGTATGAAAGTTTATCAGTACTGAGCAAAAGTTTTGATGAACAGTTTACTCTGTGACGGTGCATAAAGGAGAAATCTGGAACTAAACCTGTGCAGATTTTCAAACTGTTTAAAAGTTTGTTTTTACTTATTCTAGTCAGAATGAATTCAAATAAAAATAAATTCAATAAAACTATCTTACAGGTTGGTTTTGTTGCAGGTTCAGTTCCAGATTTCTCTTTGTCCCACAGGAACAAAGAGACAGTCCTGATTTTACTTAATGAAGCATCGATTCACCAAAGCAGCTAGTGAAGAAGCAGCACTGGTTATACTGGGAGTCACAGAGGGGCGTTTATAAAGGTGAAATTACATATTTGTGTTTAACCTTAGTGTTTTCCAGAGTAAATAAACTCACTGTCCAAATAAAAATCCTTTTAAATATCTCTCCATTGCCTAAAACACACTTTAATATTCATCATTTGTAAATATTTAGTCGGTTTTAATTCATATTAAACGTCAGTTCTCAGTCAGTTTCTCTAGAGAACGCTGTTCCTTTTGCATGATTAGGAACCCAAAAGTTTTTCGAGCCGAATTAAGCCTCCTAAACCTTCTCCACGACGATTTGCGCCAAGCCTCTTTGGGTTTTTCGGGATCGCTGGAAAGAAAATCACCCCAATGAGATCTTATTCGCTAATGTTTGTAGTTCCAAATTTCATGTGAAGTAAAATGAAACATTCGCCGTGGGGTTTGTTGTTGCTTAACTGTCGCAGTAATCGTTAAAGTACTCGATTACCGATATAATGAACGGTGACAGCAGATATATAAGTCGTTCCGCATAATTCTTCTCCTAAATATATGAACATGTCTGCTCTTACTTCCTCGTATTTCTGGTTTAAGTTTCAGCTCCTTCTCTTGATTGCCCCGTAGCGCAAACGGGGCCGAGCTCAGCCATTGGTGGAAGCTAAATCAGAGACAGATGAGAACTGGAGCGCTGACCTTTGATTTCACTCATCAATTCAAACTAATGTTTAGTATCTATCAGGTCAGCATATTCCTTCTGTCGCAGCGTATGTATAATCAGTTTAAAGCGTTCGGCCCCTTTTGATGAACGGCAGGAAGAGCGGTTTGCTGCCAATACAGCCCGGCGGTGGCCTTTGTTCTTTTCCGTGCCATAAAGCAGGGCCATAGTGCACCCCTTTGTTTCGTACAGTAGGCAGAGTGCTATCAGCGGGATGTTTCTTCGTGGGCAGCAGGTGGACAACAATGATGTCCTGTCTTTCGCACTGCGAAGTCCTTGCTACTCTCAGTGATTGCAGAGACGCTGGAGCCACCCGTCCTTTTGTCCGAGAGGCCTCTTCATCCGGCTTTGTGCTCGCACCTCGTGTTTGTTGCACATCGGCTCTGCGTTTTGAGTGAAAACTCTCATTTAGATGATGAGTTGATACATCAGCCTAAAATCCAGAGGAAAACGGAACTGCCTGGTGAAAGCTATCTGATAAAGCCTGCCACTTCAATTTCACTGCAGCTGTGGTGAGCCGAGACCAGCTCACTGTCCTGCCTGACTACTCGGATTCTCTTCTTCCGTGATTGCAATGAATGTGAAAACTATTAACTTCAGCCTTCGGAGTGTGGGCATTTAATCCTCCCAGTTCTGCGGCTCCAGGCCTTGCGTCTTCTGTCAAAACTGCGCTGGCAGAAAGTATGTGAAACATGCTTAAGAACAGCGACGCTGCTTCCATCGTGACGGCAGGAAGTCTGCAATGGAAGTGCGTGATGTTTATTAACATACATGCACATTGAGGCTGCTCCTCAGCTAATCCGCCATTGTGGAGCTCAATCCGAGGAACTGCTGACAGCCCGCAACAACCCCCTGGCGTCCAGGTTAAGGACCGAGCTGTGGTCAGAGTCGACTGCGGCCTCTGTTTCGAGCAGTCGTCGTGGTTTGAATTAGAAAGGGGATCAACTCTTTTGAATAACGATTGCAAGACATTTCGCCCCTGCTGCCTGAGTGAAACCAAACACGCCGGTTAAACCTTTAGGCCTCTCTTACCCTCGACGCTCGTGTTTTCTCTTCGTATCCCCGAGTTCATGGGAAACTTTCCGCGGAGGTTACCTGCGCCTGTCCAAGCAACGGAAAAAAAATGTCATAGCCTAAGAGAATGTTTTCACAGTTAGCTGAAATATTACCAGCGTTGTCAAATGTCATTTCGAATGAGAGAGCAAACATTTTAATCAGCGTTTTAAAAGCTGGGGTTTTTTTTTGAAACGGCGGACTGGGGCAGAAAAGGGGTCACTTCGACAGAGCAGACGTGACGTTTGATGTCATGTTTGGTCTGTTTCTCCGATTTTGATGCCACCGCACGGAAAGTTATTCTCTCCCTGTCCAAAAAAGGAAGAAGGACGGGATGAATGAGAAAGCACTGAGAGGTCTTAACATGTTAAGTGCTGTAATCTTCCCAAAGCGTTCAGTCCCTTTTTCCTGCCGGCCCTCCTCTCAACTTCAACCTCCAACCTCTCCTCGCATGTATCACTGCAAACGAAGGCAGCCCATGCCGGACTGACGCAGAGGAACCAAAGCCCCAGGGCTTTCTCTCTCTCTCTCTCTCGCGCTCTCTCTCTCTCGCGCTCTCTCTCTCAGCCGCCGCAAACTGACCTCCAATATCAGCCACTCCTCTCAAGACGTACGGAGGCCCCGCCGTAAACACAAGCTCCTATCGCCCGCGCGCCCATAATGACTGTTCTAGCAGCAGCAGAGGAGGCGGAATATACATTGTAAATTGTGTTTGACAATGCAGGTTTAGTGGTTTTGTCGTAGCTTGTCTGTAGTTATTACTCAGACTTCCTCCTGCCAAAGATAAGGGCCGTCGCCGAACATACCAAGGTGCACGTTGTCGGCACGGGGGTCCTTATCGCTCAGATTGATTTAAGGCAAACCCCTGTGACAGAGGTCATTGTGCACTAAAGTTATCAATCACCCAGGCTTTTGATTTCTGCCCGTGTCTGTCTCCAGAGTGTCTACACACAGACTGGGCGTGAGGGTCCTTCAGAATGCCCGGGACCCCAACATCCAATCCCATGCGACTTCCTCTATGCCTCTGTTATAAAGGCGCATGCATTAATATCATTAATATGGCAGACGGCACTACCGGACTCCCTGCAGGTGCTGTCTGTGTCGTTCAGGTTTTGGAGCCGCAGTTCTGTACGTATTCGTGTTTGTAGCCATGAATCTCTCCTACGCTGACAACCCTTTGGTGATTGACAGGCAGCCTGTTTTCTTTAGTCGGCCCGGAGACATCTTGAATGTCCCAAGCATAATGTTTTCCAGAGAGATTCCCTTGTTTTCTGGAATTTGCCAAGCGCTGCTAACGTTTCTTCCTCTAATATGAATTAATGCATATTTCTCTGTCAGTATTTTTCCGATTAAAAAAAACCAAAAAGAAAGAGTGTTATTTCAGTGGGATGAAGATGAGCATTCATCGCCGTATGTGCTGTCCATGGCTAGATTGTCCTGAAGCTTTAAATTTTTTTTTTTATTTTTTTTTTTCTTCTTTTTCTTCTTTTTCTTCTGGCACGAAAATTTAGGAAATCCTGCTTTCAGATATGCAATGATTTATAATGTTTGCCTTAAGAATATTTATTGCTAAGCTTTTCCGTGCATCCTAGAATGGCTTAGTTGACAGAGCTCCTTTTTTTTGTGGCCGCATAAATTGTAAAATGTTCAAAATACCTTGCCAAATGGCTTGAGCAAAACAGCCTTTTCATTCTGTGAGCAAGAACTTCCTTCAGGGTTTGAAACGGTAGCTATTGACTGTTGACGGAGCAGAAGTGGCACTGGAACTTCATGCTCATTCTGACTCCGGCACTCCACATGGATGGCTTAAGTAATTACGTTTAAGTCCATAATCAGAACTATGTCAAGTTGTCTGAGAACCTCTGGATTCCTGTTTAATGCATGATCACTTAAAGCGTTTTATAGTCCTTTAATAGCATACACATGCGCACACACTGATCAGCCATAACATTAAGACCACCTGCCATAAATAGTTTAGGCCCCCCTCATGCCTTCAAAACAGCTTTCACCCATCAAGGCTTGAACTCCACAGGACCTCTCAAGGCTTGCTATGGTATCTGCAACAAGATGATAGTAGTAGATCACTGGAAGTCCTGTTAGTTGTGTGATGGGCCCTCAGTGATGTTTGCTCACATTCAGATTTGGGCAGTTTTCGCAGTGTGTCAGGCTCACATTCACTTTTAGAAGAGGCCCTAAAGAAATATCGTCGTCCTGACGAGGTGACGAGGCACTTTTTAGGTCATTTAGGTCAACGTAACCTTCAGACAAATGCAGGACAGGAGTTTCCCCAGCACGTCACTGTCCAGAACTTGAGCATCACGCCGCCTCTGCTAGCTTGCCTTCATTCCACAGAAGGAAAATGTGATTCAGGAACCCAGGACATCATCTTTCTGTGTTCCACAGTCACAGTTCCCCCCCTACATGGGCACTCTGACCAGTCTGCAGCAAGCTGTGAAGGCGTTTTCCAAAACCTTTCTATCTTTGCCGGCTTTAACCGTTTTCGTTTTGTCTACAGATGCACTTGTGTGGATGCTTGCGTACATAAATATATATATTTATATTGATCTTTATATGTTTATTTTTGGTCAAGTTCCTCCTTATTGTCCCATCCCATTACACACTTTTGGATGTGCTAAATAACAGAAAGGTGCTTATAGTCGAATACGTTATAGCCCCCTTTAAACAGTTTGCAGAGGGTTTGCTTGTTCGGGGAAAATGTAGGTCTTTAACTCCTGGAAGTTGTCTTGAATTTTCCTCCTGTTGGATGATGATGTGGTTTTGCAATTCAAATATTTGCTCCTTCTCCTTCCCAACGCAAAGCTGCTTTGAAGCTGGGAAGTTCTATCATCACCAATGACAGTGTGAGTGTGCAGCGTGACAGCGCACCAGGCAGCGCTGCACTCCTCCTTACCGCATATTTTAAATGCTGTGGAAACACCGAATCAAAAATGCATGCAAATGTCTGCATGTTTTGCATGTGAATATTTTGATTGGTGCACTTGCATATTCAGGTAGCGTACGTGCAGATAAACAGCATTAATCAAGGCTGCTTAATATGGCCAGCGCGTCGATCCTTCTCATAAACAAACACCGAGCCCTGAAGTTTCACCGATTTCTGCTCTGTGTTGATGAAAGAAGTTGTTTTTTTTTTTTTTTTTTCTTTTTTTTCTTTTCTCTTTTCTCTTTTAGGTTGTGATTAAAAGGCACTTGAGAACAGAGTCCTTTCAGAGGTGTCAGGACCTGAAGCGCTCTTGATTCCCTCGCTAATTAAGCTTCTTCCACTTGGGTCACTTCATCACAAACTATAGGCTTTGGGTTCTTTTTTAACCCTGATTTGCTCAAGTGGCTCTCCACTCTTTATTGAATTGATTCACATCTCCTCTTTAGAGGCTTGGAAGGAACAGGAAATCACCTGCTCTCTCTTCCTCTTCTTTTTGTTTTGTTTGCCCCCTATAAGCCTCACAGTGTCATTTGGCCCTTTATCCTTACAAATAGAGATTCCTGTGAACTTTCTTTAAAGCAAGCATAGCATGCTGCACATTTACCCTCATATACAAACCTCCAAACTTGTCTGCAGCCCTCTCCAAACATAAAGAATATATAAGATAATTAAGAATTGTCATCGCAACAAGAGCACCCTGCACTCCAAACCCTATAATTTCATCCTTTTTATTTTTTTTTTCTTCTTTCCCTATTCTTTTTTCGCCTCTCAACAGCAATTAATCTCATTTTTAGTACAACCACCCCCCACCCCCCCTTCCTGAAGTCAGGCAGAGTCCCCTGTTTTGTTCCTATTTGGCTTGGTTCCTGTGCATAGTCATTAAAGGTCCAATTAATGTCACCCTTTAGCTGAAGAGTGCTCATTTTTATTGGGGAGCTGACAGTCGCCGCCGTGAGTGCCGCAGTGTAATATGCATTAATTGCCCCGTAACACTGGTAATTACCAGTTCTTCAAGCCTCTCAGTAAACTGTCATGCCCAGACAAGACTGCTTTGAAATAGATTACTCATTAGGGAGACCTGCCCTGTTTTCCAATGGGGCTCGCTGTGTTGGCACAAAAAAAAAATGATTCTGGTGCTGAACAAATAGTTGCCAAAAGCAATTTCCTATTACAACTTCCCTCTAACGGGCCTTCTCTTGCCTTGCCCCCCCCTCGCCCCCTCGTTCACCGTTTCGGTCGTCACTTGGGGTGGGGGTCAAGAGCTGAGACAGGGGTCCACTGTAGATCTGCCACGCCTCCTGTAATCGCCCCAGACACACACAAGACTGGCTCTCATCAGGCATCTGCTCCGGAGGGCTGCAGCTGAGAGCGGCGGTCACTCTCGGCACCCCGGGTACCTGGGGACCCTGTCAGTTTGTCATTTTGTTTTTTATGTCTTGTCCAGCAGAGTTCGCACCTTCAAAAGTGGTGGGGGTTTCGTATATTTCGAACCGGTTTGAAAAAGATTTGCGAGCTTTTTCCCCTCACACGTTTATCGAACTGTGTATAACGAGTGTATGGGAAATATTTAAGGGGCGTGTTTATTGCATTATGTAGTGTTTGTGTGTTGTATTAAATAAGTACCGTTAACTCACCAGTGTGTGTATATAGCCAGCATAAGGGAAATAAAATATATAAAAATCCAATTTAAGTGTTTTGATGTAATTAAAGTCGATACATTTACATTTAAATGGTCTTTTCCCAACTTTTTTTTTAAAAAAATTTTTAAGAATTTAAAAGACTGTTTTTGGTATTTTCTCCCTAAGAGTGATTTGTAGATGAGCTGTTCTCACCTCCATACCCATCATTTCCAAAAGCAGTTGAGAATCAAGCAGACCAAAAAGGCAGATAAATGTAAGTGCATTGACTTTAATGACAAACATTGTATATGTTTAGTTTTTTTATACAGTACTGTGCAAAAGTTTTAGGCAGGTGTTTAAAAAATGCTGTAAACAGAACGCTTTCAGAAACGGAAGTGTTGATCATTTATTTTCATCAATCAACAAAATGCAGTGAATGAACAAAAGAGAATCTAAATCAAATCAATATTTGGTGTGACCACCCTTTGCCTTCAAAACAGCATCAGTTCTTCTAGGTACACTCGCACACGGTTTTTGAAGGAACTCGGCTGGTCGGTCGTTCCAAACATGACTGTGTTTCAACCTCCGTGTGACATTGATGATCATCAGTACCTGTTTGGTAAAACTGGTTGATCAGACACCGACTATAATCCTACAGAATCCCTGACTGTGTGCAAGTGTACCTAGAAGAACTGATGCTGGTCTGAAGGCAAAAGGTAGTAACACCAAATATTGATCTGATTTAGATTTTTCTTTTGTTCGCTCACTTTGCATTTTGTAAATTGATCAAAATAAACAATCATTATTTAGATTTCTGAAAGCGTTCTTTGTTTACAGCATTTTTCCACACCTGCCTTTTGCACAGTTCTGTATTTCTAACTTTTCTTATATTAACTGTATGTGCCGGAGTTTAGTGAACTTTCAGTACTTATATAGTACACCATTATACATTATACTTTTTTAGAATTATTAACCTCTACATTAGAACTTTAAAAATGAGCAGGGAAACGGGGATTATAAAAGTCATAAAATATCCCAAAAAGAATGGTGTATCATTTTGAAAGTATGAGAGTTGGATTGACTGCCATCGGCTCATTCTCGTTCAGTGGAATAATAACTACTAGGTTAGCTGTAAACGTTTCGTTTTAGTATGTATAGAATATGTAATAACTTGGTTATAAAGGAAAAAACACACCACTGATGCTTTTTTGAAGAAAGAAGCCATCGCACAGACCCCCAACACACACACACACAGTGTCACACAGATTTGTTTTATCTCCCTTATAGCACCTGCTTGAGGCAATCTGCTCCCACTCCCTTTAAATGAATTTTGTCACAGCCTTTCAGATTCTCACTAGGCTATGTGCTAATGAAAGGAGAAGGTACAATTTGAAGTGACCAGGTAGCAGAGAGCAGTGCACAGCTGAGCATGGTGGAGACACCGGGAGATAAAAGAGAAGCCTCGCGCTTTGTCACTGATAAACGTATTACAATTCTCATTAACGTGAACCCAGCCGCACTCTTCGGTGTCCCGCCTTCCTCTTGGATGTGTGTGTGTGTGTTTATCTGTTTGCGTTGGGTGAGCACTTATCAAATTGTTTATGACAAGACTAATTGGGATAATTGAAGACATTAAGATTACCTGTCAGCTATGTGTATCCAAACTCCACATCTGCCTGACAACTTGTGACAAGCGAGGGACCCCGTAGCATCAGTCATGATGGCATTTTCCCAAGACATAATAAGGACAGTGGGGGCCCACTCTAATTTGACGTGGACAGGCTTCTCAGGACAGAGGGGCTGGCTAAATTGAGTGTGGGTGGGGGTCTGTCTGGGCCTGGCTAATGGAGTCCCCTTTGGCATTCTGATGGAGAGATGAGGCAATTTGAGGAGAAAAGTGAAAAGGGCTCCAGCCCCCCCCCAAGTGTTTAGGAACATCAGGGGAAAAATGGCCAAAGGCTGTTGCCCCTCCACTCCTGACAGAATACAAGATGATGGGGAGGAACAAGGCTGCATGTTTGTGTGGGGTAACATTTGTAATAAGTGACCATCCATAAAAGGAACAAAGAGAAGTGTCCTTCTCCGTGACCTCCGTCAAGTTCATGCAGCCCCTGCCGCCTTAATCTATTCTAATAGTTTGCTTTTCTCCTTCTTTCTTTCTCGATGGCGTTCTCCTTTTGGCTCACCAAGAGTTCAGCTGTGCTGCTTCTCTCTGCTGACCTTAAGCAGGATTACAAGGGACTACTAGTGTTACACTTGGCTCGGCTCCATCTTGGTTCACTGAGCACCTGTACGTCATGCTGTTCGAGGGCCAGTCCGATGGTGGCCTGCTCTCAGCCGAGGCCTGCTGTGCGTAGGGTCTGTCCACTCGTCCCAGATCCCCCTCCCCTCGGCCTCCGGGAAGAGCAGAGTATTGTGCAGGGATTTGCGGTGTCATCGCGACCGCAGATCAGCGCCGTCAACTGAGATGGTCCCGGTTGTTTCCTTTGGAAAACGGGGTTAAACTATCAGCGTGACAGCCCCTGAGCCTGGCGCTCCCGCTGCCTTCCTCCCCACCACCCTCAGCCCCTCACCCTCTAAAGGAGCGAAAATCAATACCAGATTGCCTGAGGAACCAGTGTTTGGCGTCAGCCTGACCCCTGCATGTTACCCTTTCATTCTTCCATTACGTGTTTCAGAGTATTTAACTTCCAGTTTGATCCCCTGGCTAATTAGTGAGACCAGTCCACTCCGAGGAGTCTGAAAACCCCACTGTGCTGCGACCACGAGGGGCACGATCCCACCAGGGGACGAAGTCCCGCTAATGCTTTGTTTGCTTTGTAAATTTTTTAAGATGACAATGAAATTTGATTTGCACCCTCGATCATCAGAAAAAACGCCAACGTTGTTCTGTGTAGAATAACCATTAGAGCACATCCCAAATTATTTATTTATAATTATTTATTGATACATACAAGTGGGACAGTGTGTGTTTTAGTCTATATTTGTGTGTGTGTGTGTGTGTGTGTGTGTGTGTGTGTGTGTATATATATATATATATATATTAGTTTGCTGAAAACGTTTCGCAAAGTCATGAAGATCAAAGCATTTTTAATATTTTAGGTTTTTTCCTAGCATGTAAAATTCAGCAATTAATTAAAATGATACAGTAAATTGTAATATTTAATTTTTTTCCCAGTTAAGGAAGTGGCAAGTTGTTTAAAATCAGCAAAGCAAGGGTGGTCAGACCAGGGAATATTTGATGTGTTTGGAAGTTGAATATTTTCGTCAGCAAGTAAGCAGTCGAGTCTTAAAACTGAAAATGACAAAAAACACAAAAATGATCGAGTGTGAAGATCGGAGTGACTTTAAGGACCTAATTGTGACAACTGCACAACCGAGTCATATCATCTCTAAAATGGCAGGTCTGAGGTCTCCCAGTGTGATGCGGAGCTGGAGTGTGTGTCACACGCCACCCACATGCATAGGGGGCTGTATGTTGCTCTAGTGAAGGGGGCGAATGACATCGTTGCCCTTGTGTGTCTCTATGGGACTAAAATTACCCCCAGGAATGTAAACATGGTGCTGAGTTAGCGCAGATCTGTCTGTGGCCACCAAATCCACATAGTGTTTGAGCTTGGTCACAGTCTAATGCCTGGGCCACTTTAAGCAGCACACTGTTCCACAATATCGTGAGTTTAATGTTTAATAGGTAGATAGCAGGCAACGTCTGAGCAGATGTGATATTTTATTATTATGTTTTTTTTTATAGCTGTTTCCTGACGACTTTCTCTCTGGTCTCTTTGCTTGTGCACCAGGGTGGCTGGAGTAACAATTCATTACGCTCGCTGAATGGCTGTAAGCAATATGGGCCACAGGAAAAGTTCAGATGCCATGGTGCTGACATGTTGATTTAGTGGCGGTAACACCACTGTGCACTTCCAAAGGTGGCGACTTGGACGAAAGCCAGGTCTGTTTTCACACAGGCCTTCTCTTTTTCTTCTTTTTTTTTTCCCTCCTCCTGGCTGCTCTTATTTTGAGGGGCCCTTTTCCTTCAGGTTTTTCTCTCTGGGTGTCAGACACCAACTTTCACACCTATTCATAAGCAGTGGTAATTTACCCCGCCTGCGTTCTCCTCCTCCGTAACCGGAATAAAGAGGTGGGAATTCAGCTGCCATATAAGGATCTTTTTAAAAGGTAAAGCCGAAAAGGAAAAATAGAAGCAGACTCTCACCATCTCACAAGTGGGGCTTCTAAAGTCTGCTTAATGTTGTCGACCGTGCATGCGAGGTCAGGTCTGTCGAGCCGAGTAGTCCCCTGCAGCCTGAGAGACAGAGGCTTGTTTATCTGAATGGAGCACGCCTCCCGAGTCCCTCTGAGCACCAGAGATGCTGGACACTCCAGCACAGAGGCGCCGAGGCCTGCCCTGCCATACCCGGCTTAGGTTACATTCCAAACTGTTGTTGATTACCGCCATGGCTGCAGAGGGGCTCATCATAAATTGGAAACACATTAGCAGGCAGGGTTAAGGACAGGATTAGTCCACAGCCCGTAGCAAGGCCTGCTCACACAAAATGGAGGCCATTCGCTGGGATTTCTTTCTTTTCCCCAAGAGAGGGTTGCTAATTATTGCATGTGGGCTGCTGGGAGTTCAGAATAACAGGTTAAAGAAGCTTGTCTCTCCATGACAGTCTCAGGAGCCCCTGTGACTCTCATCATAAGGCTACTTTCTCCCTCATCGCTCTACTGAAGCGTAGATACCTTGTCATCATCTTGTTTGGGCTCATCTGTAAATTAACACCGGGAGCTTTTCCCAAAGGTTTTTGTCTCTTTCACATATTTAAAGTACAAAGCTAATTTAGGTAAAGGAATATTTTTCCCAAAAAAATCAAACTCTCCTATCGTTTCCACTTATCCCAGATGTGGTCCATCACCCAAGTTGCGTTTAGGATCACTTGGAGCTACCGGTCAACCATGCTGGACACCGGACTTCAGCAGTCACCTAAGGTTTTTCTCTAGTTCTTGCTGGAAGTGGTATGAACTCTGTGTTTAAGACACATTATGACCTGCTGGGAGTGAGAACACTGAACAGAAGTCTCACCAAGTAATACAATAGGGTCTGTTTTCACAAGTCACCAGTAAAAGTGCTGATCTAGAGTGACCTTTGTGCATATAAAGTGCAACTGCTCGGTCAATACCAGCCATGTGCCTTACATCATCAAGTCTAATCCACCTGAAAGAAGAGCTAGATGCGAGAGAATTCTATGATTTAATGTTACGGAAGCAGTTTGCATGACTTCATTATTAGGCTACATTAGCTTTGAAGCCTCAGTGCTACACTAAAGAAAGTAAAGTTGGCCTCCAGTCTTGGTGCACAGTTATACATTTTGTAAATTACATTTTCCACCATGCCATTCATTTAGGTTCACAAGATCCATGGCTAAAAAAAAAGCTATAACATCTAGGCACTGAAATAGCTTTGTTAGTTTTACACTGTGCAGTGCAGTCGATCATTTGTTACAAATGGGGTCCTGAAATGAAATGCCATCAGAACCATAATCTCATAATGAATTCACTCTAAGGAAGTCTTAATGAAAGCTTTTGTCCATTTGCGTGATGGAGGGTGCCGTTTAGAATGATAGAGACCAGACTGCTTTTAAAGATCTGCTGAACTCCAGGTCACCCGACACTTGATCCAGATCTAGAAGGTGAGCTTGTCTCTTATGTGAGCTCAATTCTCAGAGGAACCTGATCACGCTGGGGTTGGAAAGGAGGGGGGGTGATGCTGTCATGCCTTGGAACACTGACCAAGCTGCACGTGTTCTGCTGAAGATCTTTTATGAGAACATCATGGCATCCGTGTCGCACTCCTCACAGCGGCCCCTTCGTCTGTGTTCCCGCAGGTCCAGGTCCAGGCCATCGGTTGTTTGGTTTTGCCCCGTAGCCAAAGCAGGCAGGCGCGTGTCAGAGCGAGTCGGAGCGTGACGCTGCAGATCTGAGTCGTACGGCACCAGCAACTTCAGGAACGAGGGTTACTCTGCCTCCTGACATGGGGAGAACATTTGGTGGTTTTTCCTTCTCGTAGCTGGTTTAAATTTTTTTAACAAAGACCAAATGCGATGGGAGGACTTGAGGTTCGCTTTCGAACCTTTCCACGTTTTGAGTCCGTATTGCTGAATAGCTGCATTCATGATTGCTGACCCCTTTAGTGTCGGCCCGTGTCCCCCTTCCTTTCCAACCTGTCATTTCAAAGGAAATTAAGTGGCTAAACCTGGAAGTGTCATCTCCTTAGTCATTATCGCGGACAGGCCAGGTGTTTATTGGATCTCACCTCACCAATAGCACGGCGATCATTAATACATGAGTGGAGGATAATGAGTTCTGTGCAGTTTTATGCAATTATAGCCTCACGCTGGATCGGGGTGAGGGTCTTTTACCTTCGCACGTTAATGAGGTTATCGATATGTGTAGTCGGCAAGGCCTTGGCTGCTGCCATCATCGCCAGGCTGGCTGAGAGAGAGCCGAGATATGGGGACCCAAGGAAGCTCTTGATAAGCCTGACGATTTAAATGTGTCATTACTGCAGAAGTATCGTTAAGTATATTCTTTCAGCGAACATTACAGAGGACTAACCTGTAATTGTCGTTTTTGCTGACGGTGAAAAAATTAACAACGGGAGCCATTCTTTTAATGTAAACTAAAATTTTATGATAAATCTGAATACTTCCAATCTAGGGCTGAATAATTCATTTTTTGTTGCAATTTTGCAATTTTCATACCGTTCTACCTGGGGGACTAGCATAAATAAAATCTAATAATGCCGAGCTCGCCAACCGGTTGTCCGACGTGTTACTTTTAGCACCCGAGTAATAAATTATTCTTTTCTTGCTCTGAAAACAAATTTTCATCATATCAGAATCCTATATTTAATAATATTCATTACTGGCCCCGAACCAGTTTGTAAGGTTTGCCAATAAAACACCATAATCCCCCTTTAATCCCTCTGGTTGTATTGACATGCCTATGGGTCTGTATTTCACCACCGCCCTGCCATCAGCTATAAAAGATGTAGGGACTCCTGCATCACATCTCATTCCAAAACCTCATTGACAGAGCCAAAAGACAACATAAAAACGTCTGTTAAAATTACACCTGGACCAGGACGGGATCTTTACGGCAGTCTGTGTCTGCTTAATTACAGTGCTGGTGTTTTGGAGATCCGTTGAAGGCCAGACATGGCTCGTCACAGTCTTGTGTTTGTGTTTTATAAACCGCGGAGTATTGAATGCTTCCAGCACAAAAGCGTTTTTTTAATCTTAAGCAGAGAGGATGTTAATGGCTGGCTGCTTGTGTGTGTGTGATATTTATGAAGAGTGCACAATGCTTGTTTACTGCCGTGCTCTGTCCAGCCGAGGCCGTACCTCTTTAAATATCCTGTTTGTGTGGAGGCTTTTTGTTATTATCTCTGTGCTGCTGTATCCAGGGCCCCAGGCTGGTCCAGTAAAACATGCAAGACGGAGGTTCTGTGCCGATATCGCCTTGCTCACAGCCTTGATTCTCCCCCCTTCCCCCTGTCGCCCAGTTCAAGTCTTATAAATAAACACCAATTAATCACCAGCCGAGAGCCAGGCCAGACCAGTGCTGTGACAGCACAAGCTAGCTTGCTTGCTCTCTGCCTCGCTCTCATTCACGGATTCGTAGTATGGGATATTTAACGGAAGTCAACGTCTTAAAGATTTCTTTCCAGTGTTTGTGTTCTGCTTTTGTGAGGCTAACCGTAGCTATAAACTGAGGTCGAGGGCCTGCATCACCTTTTTGTTTGACATAGCAGGTAAACATTGTCCGAGAACCCTCCTTTCACCTTTCCATAAAAGAAAACAAAGTCTAAAATATTGAATTCATTGTTTGTATTTATTTCCACGAAAACCATTTCACCTGTATCAACTTATCCTCATTCAAACTGAAGTTTTGGGCCGCAGCAACTTTTCGGTTTACCATTATTGAATATTACAAATATAGAAATAGTCACTTGAATAGCTGGCATGTGTAGAGCTTAAATAATCCACACGCTTCTGTGGAGAAACAAATGTTCAAGAAGTGCTATATATACCCAGCTGCAAACAGGCATCGTTTTATATACGTTTTTAAGTACATCAAATGTATGCAGTATTAAACTAAAAAACAGCACTAATATCGAAATATTGTTCCTTTTGTTGTATTTAAGCTATAATATTCATAAAATCAGACTTTCTTACTATTTAGGCATCAAAACAGCGTTTTGAAATGTTAAAAAAGGAAGGTATCTGTATATATACTGAAATTAAAGAGTGATTCAGTGTGACATGCCTTTTTTATAATGCTTCTTGAATGCAAAGCAGCCAATCAGAACACCAACAATTGGCATTTAAAGTAACTAAAGCAGCCTGTTTAATTCTGAGTTATAAATGGACCTCTGGGAATAGAAATCAAAGGCTAAATATGTAGGATCAGGGCCTTTTTAAACCTAATCTGAGCACACACTGCATGGTGTCTCCGTGTCGCTTTGTGCTGCAGCGAAACTTACAATTAGAAATGTGGTTCCTCCAAACAGACCCTGCAGAAACTTGGTTTCATTTCGGCACCAGCACGAGTTATCAATTTAGACGTTTTAAGATGAAAAGGTAGTCCATGGATGTTGCCACGAGCTGCCGGGAGAGCTGAAGACGACACCGCGGAGGGCTGTAATTAGTTATTTAATTACGCTGCGATTACACGTGTGCATTGAGAGGGGGAGGATGCCACACTAATGGCAGCTTACTCTCTCAGCACCTCCATTTGGGTTTTTGTTCTTAAGTGCTGTGCTCTCATTAAGCTGCTGTTTTAACCAGCATGGCACCTGCTTCAAAATCAAATGCAGGCCGCTCGTTACGACTAATGGCAGCGTGTCTGCCAGCAGAGCTCTCCACGGCATCCCACTCACACCGCCCGCCAAAGCTTGCGCACTCCAAATTAGCTACATTTCACAAACAATTTCACCAACTCGTTACGCAGTTAGATGTTTATTGGAAGATCACCGACTTCCCCCGAGCGTTGCGGGTGCCAGCTTTAGGTGATGGAGCGCTGGCCTGCATAATAGGCTTCAATTATGATTGGAGCCTTGTGCCGTTTACTGAATTATTTATGGAAACCTTTCATTGAGGTTTCTATTATTATTTATTTTCCAGCGGTGGCGAGCCTGTCTCCTTAACCCGGGACCCCTGACGTTTGCCCTTTACCTCCTCCCATTCCAAGCGATCCACTCTTTTCGTTTTTTCCTCCCTCAAGATCCCACTGGTATGAACTTTATTAATTCAAACTAGAATTCAAACTCCATTTATTTACTTTTACAGCACAGCCTCTGTGACACCGTACCCCAGTGTTTATAATTTAGCTTGTTTCAATTTGAGCCTGGCTGGCCCTGACAGGCCGCAGACATGATGTATCGTACACTGTTGCCTTATCTGTTGATGTACAGTTCTAACCTTTTCAGAAGGTTGCTTTTTTCCTCTCTCAGCCCCCACCCCTCTCGGCCGAGCCTCCCGCCCCCACCTGCGCCGTCTGAACCGGGCCGTGCACACCGAGTCTCAATAAAAGTCTGTCTTAACCTCTGTCCAAAGTTATCTAATGTAAATGTTTAGATTCTGTTTCCATAACATTTCCATAAAAAGAATGGCCATCTATAAAGCAGTGGAAGAGAATATGGGACTCTTTTAGAGATTGGGGGGGTGTATGACTGTAGACCGTTCTGTTGAATGGCTCAGCTATGTGTGACTTTGTGGTGAACTTGCAGTGCATCTGTGGGTTCTCTCTCCAGGGCTGTTAGTTTTGGCCTGTTTGCCCAGAGATACTGGACTGTAAATCACAGCCTGTAAAACAGGGAATGCAGGGCCACAGTTGCATGCACTTTTCTTCGTGCAGCAGCCTCTGCACCTCTGCTGGGGTTTCGGGTTATTTATACAGTCCGGGTCCCCGACGCGTCTGACGCAGGTCAAACGGATCATTATTTATAGATACAGCAACGTTGAGAACTCGGGGGTGCCCTGATGGAGATGTTGGTGGTGATGAAGATGGTTGTAAACACGGTGGGGAAGATGATGAGGAGGATGAGGTTGATTTTTGTAAGAGGTGGATGGCATGGATGTTGACAGCACTGTTTTGTTGACTGGGTGATTCATCACAGTTGGAGTTTTATGAACTGTTCCTGAGGGGCTTAACTTCCTGCCGTCAGGCGGCTTCCTGTCTGACTCGGTAGGGACCTCTAAGACTCATTTATTGTCTCTGGGCAGTACATGTCACTGAATAACGCTATTTTCAGTTTGCACTCAAAAAGGAAGCTCGACTCTGACATGGCTTTATGCCTGTGTCTTCAAGTTCAAAGAAGAACTGTGATCTTTCCTCAACAGATGAGCCCCTCTGCCATTCTTCGGGGCATAGTAAATAGCTCCGCAAAATGATTTATTGGACGTCAGGAAAATTGTGAAATAACACTACGCCGTTCCAGTGAAGCCTGTTATAATTACCTCTGTGCTTTCTCTGTGGTATGCAGATATATGACGTGACTAGAAAAACACAAAAGCTGTGAAGATGGAAAAAGAAGGGAGGGGGTGCAGAAAAAGGTAGATTTGACTTTTGTCTGAGCGAAGCTTTTCTCAGCAAGCGGCTGAGTGCTGTTATTTATAGCTCTCCAGAAGTGCAATGTGAGCCAAGGCAAAATGGCTGTAGTTTAAGTGTCCATGTGAATGAAACAGCTGGACGGTACTGGAAGTGCACTGACAGATGCACTATTAGAGGGACTGCTCCCCTCCATCACAGCCTCCCCACTCTGGGCTTTCTCTGCAGCACTAATCTCCATTACTGTTCCTCTCCAGAGTTATTATTGTTAAAGTCCCATTGTAAAGAGATCCTGCTTATGTATCGTCTGCTGATCTTATCGGACAACGGCTTTTGTTTTATGCTCTTAGTCATGTTTCCTAAAGGGGTGGATCAAAAGCAAGTCGTTTTTTTTTTCCTCCACCTCCTGTCATATGCAGTTTTTCGTCATTTGACCTAACTGGCCAAGAAAATTCACTTGACCTCTAAATGATCGTTGCTTTGAAAGCTTTTGGGCTTGATTGCGCAACTCTAATGTGGTGCTTTTTTTTTTTTTTTTTTATAGGCACTGAACTTTACTGATATTTTTTTGTTGTTTTTGTTTTGTTTTTGTTTTTTTTTCCTCCAGGTTTGGCCCAGGTCTGGTCATCTACTGGTATGGCTTCATAACAGAACTGGATTGCCAACGGGACAGAGGGATCCTGCTCAAAGACTGCTTCCCCTCGGACATCGTAACTCTGTGCCATGGGTCGGGCCAATACTGACGCTAGCCGAGGGTGATACTGAGGGTGAGGAAGACGGGTGGGGGCGATGGAGGGGGCGTTTGTTGGTGGAGACGTGAATCCGGAAGCAATTTAGGTTTCCCGCTACGCGAAGCTACTGGCAAACATCTGCCCTGAACTTCAGTTGAACTCCCAGGGATCAGGGTCAGGATAGTACCTCTGTGCAAAATCACGCTAGAAGGCCTGGACTCTCCCTGGATCGGGCCCGGGCAGCCCCGCGGGAGCCCCCTAAGGAAGAAGGGGAGGGCGGTTGTGTCTTATCACGGCCCTCTCCCTCGTCACTCTGATCCTTACACTCTCTGCTGAAGCCAGCAAGGAGGTCACTGCTCTTATCAACTCACCCCTTTCTTTCTCGTGACAGGGTGCGGCCTTTTTAGAGCCACATTCACTGACCCTTTTTTTTTGTCTTTTTTTTTTTTGCTGTTTTGATTTGGGATTTTTCAAAGGCATGCTCTCAGTGACTTAAAGTTGCATTAGAAACAAAGAAAGGGTCGTTAAAAAATATCAAATCTGTAATTTGCCTATTTTCTACCAAAGCACTTTACACTAAATCAGCTTAAAGGAGAAAAATCAGAAAGAAAAAAAAATGCTGTGTATGGTCGAAGGAACAAAAAAAGAAAAAAAGAGCAGCCAATTCTTAATCCCCCCACACTGAAGGGCACAAAGGTTGACGTTCCTGGAGCCTCCTTCTGCGTGCTGTCTGGATGAAAGACGAGTGCAGGCCCTCGGCGCTGGAGTACCATGGTGAGATATGAGGGGAGATCAAGAGCTTCCCCCTCTCTCCCTCCGCTCTGTGTTAATCGGGCCCAGACCTGCTCTGACCTGCTACTCTCAGGGCGGACTGCAGTGGAGCTTTACCCATCTCTGACCCCTCTCTCCCATCCACCCTCCAGACCATGCAGCACTCTTCTGGCCTGCACAGGCCTCTGCGCTCCACTTTTAAATAGCAGTAAAGTGTTGCATGATTTGTTACCCTTAAACCTCTAACCCTAAAGCAGCCCCCACCCCATCTAGGCCTTGAGGACCGGGGGTCAGAGATGGGTCACGGGGCGGCCATGATTTCCTCTGTCGGGCCCATTTCTCTAAACAGTACAAAACAACGGCCCCCCAGCGCCCAGTTAACGGAGCCTTATTGCGCAGCCATAGAACGCTTAGACATCACTTTACAGCTCCTCTCGGACACAAAAACAAGCTTTCTAACTGGAGGAAAAATGCAATGCGGAATAAAGAAGGAGAGAAAAATGGTAAACAGCAGATTCAGTTCCTCTCAGGTTTCAAGCCTTCCTGCCATTGTTTTTCAAGATGGCTGTTGCACAAAAGTAGAGCTGGGGTCAACCTCAATAAATTAGATGAACACAATGCAAATACTATTTTTTTTTTTTTTTTTTTAAACTCTCAGTACAAAGAACCATAAGAGATGAGTCTTCTGTGTTTTCCATGATGTAATCACAGGTTTCCATTACTACTTTTTTTTATATGCACTAAATTTACAGTATCATAGCCAGTCTACAGTTTTAGATTCATTGTCTTTATTACAACAGCCTCGCTGTGCAGAAATGAGTTATCACCTAGTATAAATGTCGCTGATCAACCAAGATAACCAAGCATCTAAATTTGGATTCTTAAGATGGAATCACTAAGCCTAATTCTGCCTCAACACACTTGGTCACCTGAAGAGCCGATTTCTGTGAAGATACAACATGAAAACTTTCTCCGACTCAAAGAGAACTCCATCAAGGCTGCGTAAACTTAATCTGGATCTGGGTGAGGTTTGGGTTTTTCCCAAAACAAATTCAGCTATTTGGGTGACTGTTGGCTTGGTGTGTTCTTGCTACATCTTCATCTTCAACTCTTTTTAAAAAAAAAAAAAAAAAAAAAAAATTTTTTTTATTTTTTTATTTTTTTTTTATTATTTGGATTTGGTCTTCAACATAAAAAACAGAAGGTGAAGAAGATGCTAAAAACATATTAATAGATTGACTATGTCTTGGGTAAGTGATTGAGAACTGCCATATCTTTCCTTTAGAGCACTTGGGCGATGTTGGTGTCCACCTTTTTGTAATGTTTGACTTTGCACGCAGTATGTGCGTGAAAGATTTGTTTTCCATCGAATATTCTACATTAACTATCAATAAAATGTGTTTTCATGGCCACATTGGGCTTCATTTTTTCTTCTCCTGGTGTGTGTTACAGGAATTTGCAACAAGTCACTTGTGACGGTGTCCTTAAATGAAGGCGCTGCTGCTCTGAGAAGTCAATCTGCACTCTCCGGGCCGTCTCATCAGTCGTCCTACATTCTTACCACAGCTATGCATCCCCTAGCAGCAGACTGCAGTACGCTTACCCTGACAACATGCCAAAGAATGGCCATCCACAGAGAATTGTGCTTATTAATGTGGGAGGGAGGCTCACATAATGGTCTGCAGCAGTGCTCGGCTTGCTCTCCGCATTACTGACTGGGCGAGCAAAGGAGAGGATTGGAGTCTGGCCCAAGGCCCACTGGGAAGCATGTTCTAGGAGAAGAGAGAAGGACACTTTACTTCCTGCTCTTTGTGTTTGTTTACACACTAAAACAGGTTCCTGATCCTCAAGGAGAAAGCAGGTCTGGGTGCACGTTTCCAAAACCGCATCTGTCAAAAGCTGAGCATAAATTATGCTTTACACTCTATACGCAGAATTAAATCAAACTCCTGGCAGAAGCGTAAAAGAAAATGCTCTTAATCTTCACCACATCTGTACGAACAGTTTCCAAAACAGAAACGTCCTGCAAACCACTCCTGCGTGGAACTGCACGGAAAGATCTCTTCATTTTGCAGCTTTAACAAAAAATTCGGATTTGTAAACGTCCCTTAGGCGTGAATAACTTCAGATTGTTATTACAATCATCGTACTGGATCTATGTGCAGGCACGAAACAGCATTTCAGCTGATGTTTGACTTTGGCCGAGCTTGTAAGCAGCCTGCGCACAGCTGTGTGCTCTCCACCATTAACATATCTATCTTTCAGTGCCGCAGCAGGTGTGCGATCATGTGCCGCTGCAGATTTAGTTCTGATCCACTGTGCTGCTCGCACACAGGCGAAGGAGATGGGACCTAACATTCTTTCGTATCAATTAGCTCCGAATCTGTGATCTCTCTCCGTTGCTGTAGAGAATAAAGATGTAATCCCCTTACTAGAAGAATGCCTGGCGAAGTTCACACCGGGTTACATTTGCATTTCAGCACAGGGCTTTCAAGTCCCACAGCCGTGTGTTGTCGCTTTCCACACTCGGCAGGCCTCGACTACAGGTTGTTGTAAGCAGAGCAGCTCTCTGTGGGGGTGGCCATCAGTATTTTGGTGATTGCAGATTGATCACGGACTTATTTTGACAGCAATGCGACACCCTGCTGCTCTCATGTGCTCCCAGTAATTTGCTGTCGTTGGAATGTCCACATATTTGATGGTGCAACATGACCGGCCTTTACAATCTCCACGATCCCTCCCTGTAACTCTAGGCGGCTTCTGTAGGCGTGATGTGATTCCCAGTTTGTGGAACCCCAGATATCCTTCCATGGATTCTGTGTTGGAGTGTTGAAAGGGCCAAACTCCAGTCCTTGCTAAGTGAGGTATCAAATGGGTATGACTGGCTCAAGAGTCAACGAGCCTCCGTGACCCCAAATAAATTTTTTTTTTTTTTCTTTACTAATTTATTTGCTTGAGTACATGTTAATAAATTCCTCTCCATTTCTTCCTGTACTCTGCATCTTCCTCCTACTACACATACCAATAAATGGGATCCAGAAAAGCAGAGTCGCCCAGAAGGATCATTTTATCCCCGTGGTCTTTTATCCGGACCACATTTAAGACTTGAATGGATTAGATCACGTTGAAAGAGAAGAGTGTCAGCCATGTGTTTTAATTAAAGGATTACAAACTTTGAGACCTATCGCTCCCCGGCCTGGGTTTAAACTTACCTTGAACTCCAGGCTGTCATATTTACATGTTTTAAGGAATAACGAGAGACTGGAAAATGGTCATCATGACTATTTTTGGAAAAGCCACACAAAATATGGGGGAGAAAGGGAAAACATACCAAAAATGGAGGGCTCTGGTCGAGAATCATAAAACATAACAGCAAAAAAAAAAAAAATGCATACAGTGAAAGAGGAGGCATGGTGTGCCTCGATCTTACGTAGCTGTAATGCCTGATTTTGTTTTTCTTTCTTTACAGTACTTGTTTGAGACATGAAGGAAAACCTCAAACAAAGGCTCTTTTGATTCGACAGTGAGGAGCACTTTCTCAGCGTGGAGAGGGTGTGGGAAGAGTCCCGGGCCGCGAGTTCGTTCTTAAAGGTCAGAAAGGTGTTTTGGGCCCAGACAGTGGCACAGCCAGGACGGTGTGGGTCTGAGGACCGGGCTTGTCTCCTGCAGTGCCATCAGGCGTGCAGGGAGGGCATGACTAAAACTTTGAGTTTGGAAAAAGTGATTGAATAGGAGGGAGAAGTGAGAGAACACTGGATGCAGGAAAAACAAACCGCAGTGCGCTTTGCCACAAGTTCACAATTGTGAGTGAGATCTCCTGATGGGAGCTGTCACTGACTTGTTATTAGGAAACAAATGTTCTTGCTCAATACTGATGCTCGCTGCATGCGTGTGAGTGTGTGTGCATCTGCACACTTAACCCCAGCTTTCCAAACACAATCCGAGCTACCAAGCCTGCTGATAGTAGAGCCCAACCCTGCAGGCTGCTTCAGACGGTCATTCATAAGCATCCTCCACTATTGCCAAAACAAGCCCAATGATCATTTATCACCATGCAATAAATCGTGCTGAGAGCTCTTAACGCACAGATGAGACGACGTGCCTTTGCGGACGGCCCCTGCCTGATTTTTCAGGAATGTTTCAGGGGGCAGATGTGATTGGTTATTTTATTAAAATTGTTGCCAGTGGCAACATAATATTTTCGCAAGGGTCTAGAGTCGTGGCCGAGGAGGAGGCCATGCTTGTACTCGGAGGAGCAGGCCGAGGCGCTGGGTGTTATTCACCCCCTTATGAGCGTTTTGTGGCCCCGTGCCCAAGTGAGCAATTAACCGTTTTGCTGGAAGCATTGTCTGCTCCTAACAAATGAACATGAGCACTTGTTTACTTTTAGCGATACATTTTTAATAGCTCATTAGATCGGAAACCTGAACTACACCTAGCCACCCATTCACGTGATCAACTTACGCCAACTCCCTGCTCACAACACAGCAGCTCTTATTTGGCTGCTTAACAGTAATGAGGCTGAGGGTTTTCCCTTTTAATGGTAATGGGGCTTTTTTTCCCCCTTTTACTTAATGCATTATAGCCCAAACATATGCTTCGTTTTCACAGTTACTGCCATTGAGAAAAGGAAGAATAAAGCAAACACTTTATTGCATAGTCACATATGCAAATATGCATATGCAAATGTGTTGTAAATTACTTTAATCTTCTGAATTGTAATGACCTCTACAGAGAAGACACCTTTTCTTCTTTGTTCAGTAAAAACCTAAAATTTGGCAAAAGCTTATTTGTTATGCGCTCCAGTAAGTTACACTCAGCAGATGGATAGAAAGAGTAAGTGTGAAGAAAATGGCCCTTTTAAGTCTTCCTTAAAGAGAAAGTCATCAATATTAAATCCAGAAAGCCATTTGTGTCGATGAGATCAATTTTACAATTGGTAAATTTAAAATTCAAATTTATGGCATTTTCCATTTCTTAACGCTGCAGACTCTTCGCTGATGCCTGATTTGCTTTGCTTATAAGTTCAGATTCACATTTGGACCCGGTACTGATGAACACAGAGCCTATGTTTCAAATAAAATGCATTTTTGCCCTTTTTTTTTTCCCCCCTCAAATTTGGCTCCAACGTGCTGCCAAGCACTCACTGTGTCACATGCAGCTCCACAATGAACTTGGAGAAGAACACCAGCTCTGTTACTAAAGCAACAGACAAGACTGGGGGAGAGGGAGGGTCACCCTGCCCACCCAGCAAGAGGCTTTCCTCCAACCTTCCTGCAGCCAGTGCCTTGACTTTTGTGCATTTTATTTCAATTGATGCTCTTTGATCTCCCTTTGATTGACATGCTGCCTTCAGAAGGTCAGGTCTGTACCCTGAGGTGAGTGAATGACCAAGGACACATAATCAATGGCCGTAATTGCTGTCGTTACACTGGCACAATAACCCGAAAGGTGTAATTAAGATTTTTCACTCCAAACCCTTTTACTTTTACAACATCTACCTGTCTCCAGGTGTGTCCGTATATTACCACCCCCTCCCAGCAGCACCGCTATCGGACAAGAACCCTCATTTTACCATTAGACTTTCTGTTGGGCCTGCGTCAATTACAGCTGCCTTATTCTCTTAGCTATCGCCGGCATACAGATAAGATATGCAGCATTTACTCGTTAAACTGAGCTTATCTGGGCTATCAGTGGCGCTGGGTGGAATACAGTGTTGAGAAAGCAGCTGTTGAATTTTCTGCAGAATGGCTGACTCCAGATATGATCCGTGCTGGTGGCCGGAGCTCGCGAGCTGTCTTATGTCATAGTTTGGACATCTCTTGTTGCTATTTATTGCCACAAGCTGCCCAGATAGACTAAAAAAGCTCTTGACACCAGCTATTGGTTTTCAGCACCAGGGCTTCCAACTGCTAACAGGGTCCCCACTATCTCTCCCCTCCTTTGGCTGAACACACACACACACACACACACACACACACACACAGGTCCACTGTGCTGCACTGTCACAGTGAAGGCTGGAGGTGAGGAGCTGGACTCAGACATACGAAAACTGCACCCACTGTTCCTCAACCAGGCCGGTGGTGCTTCAACGAGAGAAAATGAAAGCAATTATTTATTCGTGTTTACATACCTTAATCGATGTGCCCTGACTAGTGATGACTGTGAAACACTAAATAATTGTTTGAGAGAGAGCATTTATTTATATATAAAAAACAGGATTAAATTATATATACATAGAATATAAATTAATATATATAACAAAATTATGTATATGTAAAAATAAATAAGAATGCATATAATAGTGGGTTTATATATAAATTGATCTATTTGAAATACAATTTCAATGTTAGAAAAATAAAATTACAAAATGGAAAAAAAAAAATATATATATATATATGTGTGTGTGTGTGTGTATGGTTTAATATATTTATATATAATTGTGTTTTTGGGTGTGTGTGTGTGTGTGTGTGTGTGTGTGTGTGTGTGTGTGTGTGTGTGTGTGTTCATTTGTGTGTAATTGTTCTGGAAGTGTCCAATCCTAATTTGAGTAGATTCGCCCTCCGAATGTGGATTAAATCTCGTTATCGGGCTGTAAAACTGGAGAGATTACATTTTCTGCCTCTTTAACCTCTTTTTTTTTCTCCGCGGAGTTTCCGGAGACGCGCTCCGACATCAAAGAGTGTCGCCGCTAATCTGCTGTAATCTGCCTTTACCCTGTTTACCGTCTGAACCCGGGGGTTCTCCTGATCACCAGCACACAATCCCTCATGATGTAGAAAACAACATCTATTATATATGTTTACAAACGTCGTGCATGCGCACACATACCTCATTTAAGAAATGTGTTCAAATTAATGGTTGAATATAAAAATAGAAATATGGGACAATAGTTAAAATACCCAAATAGAAAACGAATTATAAACATGGGAACCATCACTGGGATTATTATTATAAACAGCTGTAGGTAAAGCGGGATTATTTATGTTGTGATATAAGTGGGTGGAAGTGACAGCAGTTCTGATCTCTTCCTTTTATTCCTGATGTTTTATTATTATTAATAATAATGATAATAATAATACACCGCCTCTGCTGGAGGTTTATCACTCTGAATATTGTTCTTGGTCCTCTTGGTGAGGGGACACCGGTCCTGCTGTCCTCTCCTGTTCAGACAGGTGAGGACAGGTGTGTTGTGTCCTCAGCAGGACTGGTTTTGAGTCCGGACTGCACTCCTTCACCCGCCTCAGTGTGTGTCCACCAGCAGGGGGCGCCAGGAGGACAGCACACTGACCAGCTTTAACTCAGGCGGACTCTCTCTCTCTCTCTCTCTCTCTCTCTCTCTCTTTCTCTGTCTATCTCTCTCCCTTCTTTCACGCTCTCTTTGTTTCTCTCTCTATCTTTTTGTTTCTCACTCCCTTTCTCTGTCCATCTCTCTCTCTCTCTCTCATTCTGTCTCTCACTCTCTTCTTTCTCTTTATCTCTGTCTCTTCTGTCTCTGCTCCCCCTTCTCTCTTTCTGTTTCACTCTGCATCTCTCTCTCTCTCTCTCTCTCAGCTCTGTAGAGGTGTATTAAATCTGAGAGTTATTACCCCCGGACTGTTTTTCTGCCCCTTCTCTTCCACCCACGAGGGCAGTAGTTATTCTTCGCGCGCGCGCGCGCGAGCCTAATGAGGGAGTATGAGCGCGCGCGGCGCCGCGAGCCTCCTAATTAAATCTGCACTGATTGGAGAATAAAAGCCCAACATCCTTGAGGCTTGACTAAAACTCACAGCCATTTCACTCTAGTGCTCTTTAGCTATTTCCAAGGCAAATGGCCTCGATTTGTTTTTTTTTTTTTTGGTCTGCTCTTCTTCCTTTTTTAATAATCTTTTTCTTTTCCTTTTTTGTGCGCATTTTCAGTTTTATAGAAATAAGGGTCAGAAATAAAGAAGAAACCGATATATAGGCTTTCATATTAAAATATATAAAATATGTGCGTAAATACATATATGTAATTTTACACACACACACACGCATTATTGCTGGGTAATAAAAAGTCGTTTTTACAGTTAATATTTGTTCATAAATGGCAAATAAATGTCTGAATTAATGGCTGTGAACAGTGCTGAGAAAGAGGAGACCGACTGAGACATTCCTGCAGGAGTAACATACTATTAACACACACACACACACACACACACACACCTCAGAGCATCATCGTCAAGCTGTGTTCTGAACTGAGCTTCATGTTTACACTCTGGTCCTCCACACTACTGTCCCTGTCCTCCACAATAGTGTCCCTGTGCACCTCAGGACAGTCCCTGTTTTACACACTGTTGTCTCTGTCCTCCTCACTGCTGTCCCTGTCCTCACTGCTGTCCCTGACTACACCTGTATTAAAAAGGGCGCGAGTGTTTCAGTAGTAACTGATAAAGAAAAACTAACGACGAGAGGAGAGCTGTGTGTGTGTGTGTGTGTGTGTGTGTGTGTGTGTGTGTGTGGTGAAATACAGAAGTGCTGTAGTCTTCACTAAAACTCCTCCAGGTTTTGCCGCACTCTGGCTGTTTTGCGATGGAGGAAAAAAAAACAACAAAAGAAACAGAGGGATGGATGGAGGGAGGGGTGGAGGAGGGGTGAGGGGTGGGGGGTTCCAGGGCCTTTGGGTGGGTTATAATAAAGCATTTTCCCCGCGCTTTATTGATCAGTCACTGGGTGCTAATGTAATTATCCTCATCAATAGGGGGAGCAGGGCGGATCATTACGGGCTGACAGTGATAAATGAGCACCGAAATGTGGCCTTTTCTCCCAGGACACCCCCCCCCCCCCCCCCCCCACACACACACACACTCACACTTACACACACACTCACATACAGAACACTGTCACCCAGACCCCTACCCTCCCCAAAAAAAGGAAAAGAAAGAAAGAACAGGTTTTAAAAAGGCCTAAAAAATAAGTGCGGAGATTAAAAACCTCAGCCAGTAAAAAGGGGAGGTGTTGGGAAATGATAGTCACGAAAAAAAGGAAAAATGAGACGAATAAATTCGTCCGCTGGAAAAAAAGGAGGGGAAATTAGTGGATCGAAAAATACTAAAGAAAGGAAAGCAGGTAAATAAATAAAATAAAATAAGATCAATCCCCCCACGAAGAGAATGAAATAATGCCTTAAAATATTTATAAAGAAATAATAATGGGATAAAAATTAAAGGGAGGAATAAAATGAAAAAAGTCTAATAAAAATAATTTAAATAAATACAATTAAACGAGACATGATAAAGCAAAAGTAAATACAACCATATAAAGAACTGAAATAAAACATGAACATAAGGATTTTATTTCTGAGCACTTTGTGAACACACTCGGTCTCTCCTTTTTATTTTTCCGTTTTTTATTTTTTGTTTTTTAAGGAGCGCCGGCCGAAGCGCGCGTCTCTGATTACAGCGGCGCTCATTAGAACCACCGTCCCGGTTTGTCCCCCCGTCCTGAACCCCGTCCTGAACCCTGTCCTGAACCCCGTCCTGAACCCTGTCCTGAACCCTGTCCTGAACCCCGTCCTGAACCCTGTCCTGAACCAATCCTCTGTCCCCCCCGTCCTGAACCTGTCCCGCAGGCCTGTCTGAACCGTCCTCTGTCCCCATTCCTGAACCCATCCCTATCCATAGACCCCGTCCTGAACCTTGTCCTGGACCCCTGGGTCCCCTAGTCCTGAACCATTCCTGAGCCAGTCCCCCTGTCCTGAACCGTCCACAGACCGTCCCCTGTCCTGAACCTCGATCTGAACCGTCCCCCCCCTGTCTGAACCCAGTCCACAGACGTCCTGAACCACGATCCTGAACCAGTGCTCATCCCCATCTGATTAAATCCTGAACCCGTCCCAGTCCTGAACCCGAAGTCCTCTGTCCCCCGATCTGAACCCGTCTGAACCGTCCCTAGACCTGTCTCTGTCCACTCACCATCTTGTCCCTACTTCTCAGATATGAGTTTATTCACGTGTTGCAAACTACGCTCCTCTCCAACTTCAGATATTTGGGTTTTGGGAGTAGTGTGTGCTTCAGGAAGTATCTTGATGTGTTTGGTTTGGGGGACTGCTGTGTGTTGGGGTGTGTTTAGTGTGTTTGGTTTGGGGGACTGCTATGTGTTGTAGAATTGGTGTGTTTAGTGTGTTTGGTTTTGGGGACACCCTTTGTGTGTTGAGTTGTGTTTGGTGTGTTTTGGTTTGCAGAGAGGGATTACTGTGCAATGTTGGTGTGTGTGTTTAGTGTGTTTGGTTTGGGGGATTACTGTGTGTTGGGGTAGTGTGTGTTTAGTGTGTTTGGTTTGGGGGACTGCTGTGTGTTGGGGTAGTGTGTGTTTAGTGTGTTTGGTTTGGGGACTGCTGTGTGTTGGGTTGTGTTTAGTGTGTGTTTGGTTTAAGAGATTACACTGTGTGTTAGAGGTAGTGTGTGTTGGTAATGTTGGTTTAGAGACTGCTGCTGTGTTGGGAATGAAGTGTGTGTTTAGTGTGTTTGGTTTGAGAGTTACTGTGTGTTAGGTGATGTGTGTTGTTTTTAATCACGTGTTAGTTCCTAGGGGTTGGTAGCTCTTCTACTGCTGGAGGTTTGAGAGAGACTGCTGTGTGTATTTGAGAGTTAAGTGGTCTGTTGTTTTAAGTGTGTGTTGGTCTGAGGCTTCCTGTGTGTTTTGAGGTTAGTGCTTTGGGTATTTTGCGCGTGTGTTGAAGAGGTTAGTATGTACTAGGCAGTTTGGTGTGTGTTGAGGTTAGTCATGTGCTGGGAAGATTTGATGTGTGTTGGTTTCAGTGTGTGTTGGAATTTGAGTGTGTGTGTTGGGGGTTCAGTGTGTTGGATTTTGGTGTGGAGTTTTAGTGTGTGTGAGGAGTTTGGTATGTGTTGGGAGTTAGTGTGTGTGTTGGATTTTGAGTGTGTGTTGGGGTTAGTGTGTGCACAGATTTAGTGATTGTTGGGAGGTTGAGTGTGTGTTGAAGTTAGTTTTGTGTTGGGGTTGGTGTGTGACTGGGGGGTTGGAATTGTGTTGAGAGTTTGAAGTGTATGTCAGGGTTAGTATGTCAATTTGGATTTTTAGTGTGTGTTGGGGGTTAGTGTGTGTTGGGTAGTTTAGTGTGTGTTGGGGTTAGTGTGTGTTGGGTAGTTTAGTGTGTGTTGGGGGTTAGTGTGTGTTGAGGGTTAGTGTGTGTTGGGGAGTTTAGTGTGTGTTGGGGATCAGTGTGTGTTGGGGAGTTTAGTGTGTGCTGGAGTTTAGTGTGTGTTGGGGTCAGTGTGTGTTGAGGGTTAGTGTGTTGGGGGGGTCAGTGTGTGTTGAGGTCAGTGTGTGTTTGGAGATTGTTGTGTGTTGGGGTCCAGTGTGTGTTGGGAGTTGAGTGTGTGTTGGTGAGTGTGTGTTGAGGTTGGTGTGTGTGTTGGGGGTTGAGTGTGTGTTAGGGTCAGTGTGTGTTTGGGAGGTCAGTGTGGTGAGGTCCAGTGTGTTGAGGGTTAGTGTGTGTTGGGGGTCAGTGTGTGTTGGGGAGTTTAGTGTGTGCTGGAGTTTAGTGTGTGCTGGAGTTTAGTGTGTGTTGAGGGTTAGTGTGTGTTGGGGGTCAGTGTGTGTTGGGGAGTTTAGTGTGTGCTGGAGTTTAGATGTGTACTGGAGTTTAGTGTGTGGTTGAGAGTGCAAGTGAATTTGGGGTCAGTGTGTATTTGGAGGAGTTTAGTGTGTGCTGAGTTTTGAGTGTGTGTTGAGAGTTAGTGTGTGTTGGAGTTTAGTGTGTGTTGAGGAGTTGAGTATTATATTTGAAGAGGTTGTGAGTGTGTGTTGAGGAGAGGTTGATGTGTGTGTTTAGGAGTTTAGTGTGTGTTTGAGAGGATGAGTGTGTGTTGAGGAGGTTGTATGTGTTAGGGGAGTTTTAGTATTGTGTGAGGTTAAAGTGTGTGTTGGGGTTAGTGTGTGTTGAGGGTCCAGTGTGTGTTGAGGGTTGGGGTGTGTGTTGAGGGGTTAGTGTGTGTTGAGAAGTTGGGTGTGTGTTAGAGAGGAGTTTTAGTGTGTATTGAGGTTGCAGTGTGTGTTGAGGGTTAGTGTGTGTTGAAGGTTGTGGTGTGTGTTGGGAGTGATTTTGTGTGTGTGTATGAGGAGTGATTTTGAGTTTAGTGTGTGTTGAGGGTTTAGTTTGGATGTGTGTTGAGGGTTTAGTTTAGTGTGTGTTGGGAGTTTAGTGTGTGTTGAGAGGTTTAGTTTAGTGTGTGTTGAGGGTTTAGTTTGGAGTGTGTTGAGGGTTTAGTGTGTGTTTGGGAGTTTGAGTGTGTGTTGAGGTTGGGTGTGTCTTTGGGAGTTTGGTGTGTGTTGAGGGTTGAGTGTGTGTTGGGAGTTTAGTGTGTGTTGAGGGTTAGTGTGTGTTGGGAGTTTAGTGTGTGCTGGAGTTTAGTGTGTGTTGGGAGTTTAGTGTGTGTTGAGGGTTAGTGTGTGTTGAGGGTTAGTGTGTGGTGAAGGTTAGTGTGTGTTGGGAGTTTAGTGTGTGTTGAGGGTTAGTGTGTGTTGGGGAGTTTAGTGTGTGTTGGGGAGTTTAGTGTGTGTTGAGGGTTAGTGTGTGTTGGGGAGTTTAGTGTGTGCTGGTTTTTTACTCTGTGTTGGTGTTTAGGGAGACCTGCTGTGTGTTGGAGGGCTTGCTGTGCACTTGTGATGTGTGTGTGTGTGTGTGTGTGTGTGTGTGTGTTGGGGAGTTATTCAGAGTGGCCCAGGCAGCTCTGACAGGGAGGAGAGATGAAGGGGTGGGTGTTTCAAGCTCACCTGGGATCATCCATCATTCCTGTCTGCATGAACAGCAAGAAAGCAATCAGCCTTTTCATCCGCAGAAAAGAGAAAAAACTGTGTTAAAATCCTCCTCACAATAACGCGCCTCTGATGAACTCCCGGCGGGCAGGCTGTCCCACAGACCCCTGACATCCCACACAGTCATTAACATCAGGGACCCAGAGGAGAAAAAACCACATGCTTAGATAAAAATAAAAATAGAAATAAAGAAGCTTCTGAAACAGGGTGTCCCTGAAGCAAAGAGTAAAAATAACCCGTGTTAATTTAAAATCTGTTATCATAATCATTATTATTATTATTATTGCTATTATTATTGTTGTTATTGTTATTATTGTTATAATTTTATTGTTATTATATTTCCACCTTTCCGATAACAGGACAGTTTGTACACAATATTAAACCTGTAGCTAGAAGTGGCCTCAATGTTAAATACAGCAGCGCTTCATTTCATATTTTAGTACGTTATTTTTCCACGCATGTTAATTGCACTTCAGCGAATAATAATAATAATAATAATAGCAATAATAATGAACTACTATATATATGCTTAACATGAACAACAACAACAATAAATCCGAATTTACTGCGTGTGAAGAATACTTTTAAGAATAAATTAGCAGCTGTTCTCACTTCATTCTACTGATTATTATTATTTATTATTTATTGTTTTTATTGTTGTCACGTCACTTGGTGCATAATTTCGTTATGTAGCAATTTTAATTCTTAATAATCTATGATCATTAAAAAGCAGTAATGTTTGCTGATATTCTGCAATAATAATGCATCAACATTATATATGTCTCCTTGTGTATTTGTTTGTGTATTGTGTGTATTGTATAGCTTTTATAAATGTATCGGATCATTTAATCTCCAATAAAACATTAAAACAGAGAATTATTTTGTGGCTCGGTACGCACACTCACCCTCACACACACTCCTCACACACACACACACACACACACACCTCACGCTCACTTACACACAGCCTGTAGTTGGGGCAGTGGGTTCAGGCGGAGAGCTGAGCGGCCAGCAGGGGGCGCCCCTGCGCTCTGCTCTCCTCTGTCTTTGTTCAACCGGAGAACAGCTGAGCTGCTCACCCCATTGTTCCTCCACAAGCACGCACGCGCCCGCTAAACCCATCTAGGGGTAACACTGACCACAACTAACACTCTTCAAGCAAATGAACAGAGGACAGGGACAACAGGGACATTTTTAAACATGTGCATTAAAAAAATCAATAAATAAAGAGCAAATTGTTTAAAACTAATAAAAAAATGAAGGTTATATATACCTGTATGTATAACATATATGTAATATATATATATATATATATATATATATATATATATATATATATATATATATATATATAAACTGCTACTAATAAAAAATTATTACTACTAAAAATGCCAATGTTGTTTAAAAGTGTACACATGAGCACACGGAAATCTAACAAAATCAAAAATGAAATATTTATTACAGCATTTTGTGACTGAACACCTTTTAAACATTACGTCACAGTCCTCATACAAGTATTTAATGTATTTTTGACAAAGCTTAAGGGAGACAGCATTTTTTTATCATCTAGTGAGGAACACGTGCTGAAAAAGGAAGGAATTTATGGACATACAATATCAATGCCACAGCAGATCTGAAACTAGCAAAAACATTCTTTTTCAATTGAGGTAAACACATAGAATATCTAACATGAAACAATTAATAGACTGAACTCTGTACGAAGTTTGTTACAATATTCTCTTAGCTTTTCTCCAAGCTTTGAGTTCATAATTTAAGTTCTTTTTTCCCCACTCTCTCTCCTTTCTCTCACTCCTCTTCTTCTTCTTTTTTTAAGTTTTTTGGTGCATCAAACCATCAATAGCTTCTCTAAGTGCCAAAGAATCCACCATCGTGTCTGTCCTGTCCATATGGTGTGCATGTTGATCCAGAGGCTTGGAAACTACTGTAGGATGTTGCTTTTCCGTGGATATGCTTCCTTCAATAGGCTCTTCCTCTGAGAGTCCATGATACAAAAAAAGAAAAATAAAATAATAATTATAATAATAATAAAATAAAAATGTAAAAAAAACAAAAAAAACAAAAAAAAAAACCAACACAATCCAGTGCTTGGGCAATTCAAACTAAGAACTTTTACCTACAGGGAAACATTCATTCATGAGCCGAAAAAGGGATGTGAAATAAAGGTCGAGACTGAATGGGACAGGGAGACAGGCTTCACTCAGCAGCCTCTCTGCCGGAGTGCTACTTCTGGTCCTCACCGGGACGGGGCCGCTGTCCGATCGAGCGTTAGTGCTAGGGCCGAGGTTTTTGAGATGTTTAACTTGCTGCAACGAGACCATTTCTTCCTCAGGGAACAGCACACACAGTGTGAAAAACATGGTGGTGGTAGTGACGGGCGAGAGGGGTTAATGTTTTATTCTAGGACTAGCTCAGGAAAACAGAAATGGAGTGATCAACAAAATGCACAAGTTTTAACTTAGTGTCTATACTTTATACTACAGTAGTTATAACTCTTGGAGTCTCTTTTGCCTTTTTTTTCATCTTCAATAACGATTTCTTTAAAATGGTTCAAACGAGAGCACGTGTTGAGTGAGTGTGTGTTTGTGTCGTGTGGTAGTGTGTGTGTGCGCGCACGCGCGTGTGTGTGTTTATTAGAGTTTTCGTGTGTTCACTTGAAACATCTTCCGTCAAACTTTAACAAAAGCCCAAGACTTTACAAAGTGTTCTTGTCAGCTTGGTCCTCTGTCGATGAAAGTAACAAAATTGACAAGATAAAAAAATTATCACAGCTCATCTGGAATTCCATTTTTTAGTGTCTAATTCTGGTCAAAATTGTTCTTTTTTTTCCTCTTTTTCTTAAAAATAGTCACAAAATTGCTTTAGTGGCGGAGAGGAGGGGGAGGGTAGGACTTGTTTTCTTGCTCTTCTTGTCGTCGGCTTCCCTTACACTATTGGGCGTGGATGTCCAGGCCTTGTCCACCAGTGCTGTGGTCAATGGGGGTCAGAATCGGGGGGCTCTGTGCAGACATGGTCATTCCTGGGTGAGGGGGAGGTCCTCCGTGCATCAGCATGGCGTGGTGGGGCGGCGGGGGGCCGGGAAGGTAGGGGTGCAGAGGGGGTCCGTGCCGGAGCTGGGACAGGTGTGTCATCTGAGGAGGAGCTGGAGGAGGGTAGGGAATTGGTGCCATGCTCATGCCCATAGGACCACTCTGAGGTACAAAGTCCCCTGGCATGCCCTGCAGACCTGCACAAACAGACAGACGGGGGAGGAAACGGTTAATTTTACAGAACAGGCCATGAATTTTCACAAACTGCAATGTAAGTTAAAGTAACATGATGATTTTATGCAGTCATTTTGGGATGAAATTATATATATATATATATATAAATATATATAGACATGTAATGAGAGGTTTTCATTTGACTGGAGGACAAATTAGCCTTAATGAAGATCCACCACACTGACCGCTGAAATGCATGTTTGCGTGAAGGTGGAGCACTGAGCAAGACTCTCTCAGCGAGTCTGCATCTAGAGCATGTTCGGCCTGTGCGTGTGGGACAGTCTGATACAGTCCTGGTCAGTTCTCACGCTGTAAAGCAATCCGCGCATCCATCCACTGACACTGCAGTCGGGCAGGATGTGAGGAAAAAACCTAAAGTGATACTTCAGCTCATGGAGATGTCGAATCCCTGACTGAGTTTAGTGACAAAGGGAGCGGAGCTTCTCTTGGGGCCAGGCTGCTGAGAACATATTTGAATTAAATTCCTGTATAAAGTTTTTTCTTAATAATTTAGGGCTCAGTTATCTATCACAACACACCGAACTAAGAATAGTGAACTGTGTCTACGGTTCTCGACAGGGGAACTTTTAAAGAAAGCAAAATGAGCTGCTGTCAGACTGGAGGGGGGGCAAGTGAGAACAAGCAAGAAAAGAAAAGTCATCCAAACAGAAAACTTCTTTCATGTGAAAATGTGTGTGTTTGCTGCCAAAATTAAAACATGACGTGTTTTAAACTCCACTTTTGCAAGCACGGGTGTGGACCAAGCCTAGACCCCTGGACCAGGGACCAGGCCCGAGGAGCTGCTGGTCCAAACCAAGGGACAGCAGAGGCCTGGACTTCACTGCTTTTGTAATGTGAACCCCTGGGGGATTAGCAATGGCCAGTTAAGGCGGGGGAAGAAGGGGTCGCCCCAAGGTCACCAGGCATGCTCACTCTCCGCATTCCTCTACCTTGGTACGCCTCAATTAAGAAATTACACAGGAGGGCCTGGCAGGGGAAAAAGAGCAGCGGAGGGTGAGATTAATGGCCGATCTCGCCGGCTGAAAGCCGTGCCATTTTCTAATACTCGCTTCCCACCTAACTTCATTTCATTCAGATGCACATGTTTGTTAAAGCGCTCTTTTAAAAGCACACTATCGGGCTCATAAAAAAAAAAAGTCAATCAATCTAACCCGAGAGGGCAGGAGGAGTGCACTCACCTCCATATAACCTAGAGCGGCTCCTGTTAAAAGGCCCAGCAGATGTTTTTGACACTGTAAGCTGGTAATCTCAAGTCTTGTAAGCTGCAGTCATTCTGTTAAGTAGATCTGTGGGCCCCCCTTCATTAACAGGAGTGGTAAAACCATCTGAAGACAATAATGCCGCCTCGACCGGCCTTCTCTCCCTTCCTGCTCCAGCAGAGCAGTCTGCTCAATGGCTGATGATAATTAACTACCAAATATACCATATTGTGTGGCTGCGTAATCAAATCAAGAGAGGGTAATATTCCTCTGTATTAAGCTATTAATGTAATTGCTCATGAAGCATAAAATATGTTATGTAATTAAATAGTCTAGAAATTATATAGCCTATATTAAGAATTATCCAAGCTGAGCAAATGTTGTCTCTATGTGGCAGTTTTAGGGAACATTGCTCTCTGAGTTTTTGACTCCATTAGCAGTGGCATTGCATTGGTGCTGGCGGAGGTGGTGGAGGGGGCTTTGTCATGAGAAATGCCATGGTGACCCTTTCGGAAATCGGCTGCCTATTTACATATAAAGGGTTCTTTTAATCAAGGTAAGTGTTATTATATTGTGCCTCATTGAGCAGAGGAGTTTAGGTGTTAAATAAAATTTCCTCTGCCACGGCGCCTTTGGGATGTGATATGTCTTGATTTCTCAAATGTCAGCGCCACGGTGCTGGCAGGAGGTGTAATGGGCGTCTTAATTTGGCGACGGCCATTTAGCCTCAGAGAGGAAGAAAGAGAGTGGAAAAAAACGAGAGAAATCCAGTCTTTTATATGCCTTCATTCTTTAATGTCTCCGTCCCTTTGAATTTATCTCAGCGTCTCCCCTGTCTCTGCGTCTTATGTTGGGACTATGTGGGCCCCCCCCCCTCACCCCTGTAAAAAATAATCAAAACACACGGGTTCCCCCAGTGAAGGATCGGCCGTGTCACCCCCGGCCCGTATATCTCGCCCAGGGACCGTAATGTACTGCGGCGTTCCCGTCTTTGCATATAAGATAATTTGGGCATCAATCCTTCCCCGGACAGATTTATGTCACTCCGAGGACAGTTTCACTTCTCCTTCTTTATCGCTTCACTGGAGCCTGCTTAATTTCTCCCCGTCAGCCCCTGCCCCTGGAGATGTTATTTTTTCCCTAAATGTCCAACATTTGCATTGGCTGCCAGAGATGGGGAGAGTGATGCCAATGTTGTGATAAATAAATTTGCAGCCAGGACTTTTCTCTGTCTCTCTCTCTCTTTTTTTTCTGCAGTCTGGCGCCACACGTTTGTTCCTTTAGGAACATCAGGGTGGGCATCACAGCATGATCCTTCAGAGTGTTTCCTTTTCTTCTTTTAGACTTAAAAAGCACCCAACATACTATGTGCAAACGTACAGGGGTGGTGTAGGGGGTGCGTTGATTTCATGGGGAATCATACAGTGGGAAGAAAAGAAGGCCGGAGGAAAAGCTGAGAGAAAGCTCAAATACTTACTTCCCCCTTTTCATTGAGTTTTGTTTTACAAGGTAGGGGTTACATGTAGTGCCATTGCCCATCCATGCCCATATTCATCCCCATTCCACTCATAGGCCCTGGAAGAGGAGAGACACCACAGAGAGATATAAGTCACAGGTAGTGAGAATAGATCCCAACAGCAAAGGAAAAGATGAGCAGGAAACCAAAGCAAGGTGCATAAGATAAGCCATGTGTTCTGCCCAGGAGATGCAGCTGTCGGCAGAAATTTGTCCTTGTGTGTTGTGCACGAGATAAATAATGAATGCAGCAAGCATGTAGAGGGTGTAATGGCATGCCAGGAGAGCGCAGAGGTCGAGGAACCAAACCGGAACTAGCGATGGCGATCAGTACAGTGGTTAGTAAGTGGGCATCAGGTGGTCACGTATTGGCTTACCAGCTGGCCGGATTCCCATGTGCTGCTGGCCGTCCAGCACAAAACTGCCCATGGGCTGTCCCTCTGGACTGTACGCCGCTCCCTGGCTCACTGAAGGATCAAGAAGAAAACCTGATTGTAGTCAAAACGTGGACATGAGGGGGGAAGAAGAGAAGACACACCAGACAATCAGCAAATAGCCCAGATCCAGCCCAAACATACTGCAAGACATTCATGAGTTAAAGACCTGGCATGCAAACACGGTGAGCCACACCAGTACACACACACTCACACACATCCATTAGAGAAGAAAACGCCTCGTTCCCTGAAAAGACCTTCTTCTACATTTGCCTCATCATTCAGTCATGCCAACAAGCTTACATCCTCATTTCCAGTGAAATTACTGCTGTTGCTGAGGAAATATTGTTGTTCTGAGCTAAAAGGTTTGACCATTCATCTGGGGATTGACCGTGCACAGGAGGTCCCCTCTGAAGTGAGCGACAAACAGTGTATGTCAGGACTAAAGTGTATTATCCCCAGTAATCTATAAGCCCAGAAGATTAAGGGAAGCTGTTAGTCATGCTGTCTTTGGGAAGTTTGCTGATTGTGACAGTTTCTAAGCGCGCTTTCAAATATTCACCACAAATCTCAACCACTGTTGCTGCAGCACTCTCGGTGGATCTTATTTCACTTCATGCAATTTTGGGAACTTCTACCAAACACTATAGTCCTAAAATCATCAAAGAGCTTCAGGCCTTCAAGGCTAATTAATTGCTGATCGTTTTCACGGAGGACTCGGTGGTTGTCACATAAATCCCTGCAGGACTTGGTGGATTACAGAGTGGCGTTTTTATGATTTCATCACCTCATTTTTATACCTCCATAAGATATGGCAAATCAATGTATAATCAGTTTACAATGTCTAGTCTATTTTGCTCATTCACTTGAATGGTAAATCTGCCCTAACTCATGTGCCCCAGAGGCAGAAATGGGAGTGAAATCAATACACAGAACCCCTCTGGATTCTCCATATTTCGCAAATGAATGGAGAGAGAATTTAAGGAGCATATCAAGAAGAGATGCTCCTGGCATTCCTGTAAAGTCCTCCGGTGGCCAATTAGTGTTTCACAGAAAATGTGTGCTAATGTACCTCTAACAAGCCAGAGTGGGAAACATCTAATTACAGCCAATCAGCTAACATGCTTGGTCATATTGGAACATGTGTCATAAGAGAACACCGGGAAGCAGAGGATGGGAAAGGGAGGAGGACCCCCCCCCCCACCCCCCTCCCTTAATGGCAGCCTGTGTGTGAATGTTGATCGGCCGAGGACCTGACTGGAATAGAGAGCGGCGGGACAGAAAGAGGCGGTGGCTTTACCTGCTCGATTTGACTGGTCAATCATGGGCTGTACTATTCTTCTTCTGGCATTAATGAACCTGGGAAAGGCGAGAGGAGAAAGACGAAAAGACACTTTAAATCACCTTGCCGTTAAAGGAGACAAATATTCATTACAGACCACAATAAAGACAAAGCCATTTGCATGACTTTATGGCCGCATTAGTGGCTAGCTCCTTGAAAAGCAATCAAAACGGAGAAACAACAACAAAAGAGGGATTGTGCTGGGGCTTGGGAGCCGGACAAGGTATCCTTTTTAATGTCCCTTATGATGTATTTCTTTAGGTTAATAAAGCTTCTGATTACTTTCGGTAGCTATGGCTACTCTACAGACATTCCTCAAGCATTACATGTAGTTGTGGTGAGGCGGCTATGCAACTGACACTCTGGGACTTCGCATAGCCCCCCTGGCCTCCCCGAAACCTTGTCCCTACCTCCCTCTCTCCCTCCCTCCCTCTCCCTCATGCACATAAACATTATTCTTGGTGGGTTATCACTCATTAGAAATTCAGAATAAGTTAAAAGTTTGTGAGGGGCAAGACACAAATGGTTCTTTTCAGCCTTTTGACTCCCCATCTCTTTGCATCCCTTCCCCCCTCCCTCGGGCTGCATTGTAGGGGGCTCGGCTCCCCTTCCAGCTGTCTTTAAACGAGGACCAGGCATTGCCACTCAGTGCTTTCACAAGGTATTGTTATGTCAGCAAGCCCATCAATTAGGCTGTCTGAAGTTTTATCACCACCGCAGCGGCAAATAAGTGCAGTTCCACAAAGCCTCCCCAGCCCTGCTCTCTCCTGCCGCTTTGGACTGTAAAGCTCGCGGGGTCATCAGGAGGTTAGTGCCAGCCAGGGGAACCCTTTTCTTCCAGTCAGAATGGGACGCCCAGGGCCGTGTCAAAGGCAAGCTGGCCAGAGACTCCCTTCCTTTAACTTACTCCAACCGCACAGAGGAGTTAACGCTACAGGTACCGACATGTGTTTGATATTAGAGGGAGGTTTCAAATCATGGCGGGGCTATCTCGGACGAAGGAAGCGGGGGGACGACAGCCTAACACACTACGGGCAATACTAGAGGACTGGTCATTAGATGCAAGGAGAGCTGGAATCAATTTGGGCTCCTAATCCCTCATGAACCCCTGATACCTGCCCTTACCTTCTCCTATTAACTTAAACGCCCGTAATCTGGGCTTTCAAAGTGACATGCTTAAATTTACAAAACACACAGTTGGGGAAAAGAGAGCAGTCTGGCTCCTTTGCCCGAGTGCACTGAAAGTTCTTTTGGTTTCCCTCTCAGTTCCAGATCTCGGGATGAGAGGCTCGGACATGAAAGAGAGAAACTGTGGGTATTAACAGAGGGCATGGTACTGAGGGAGGGCAATTAAAAACCCACATAGGCGCAGGGATCTTTAATTTTAGTATATCACAGGGCCACTCCGAATGCTTTCGCCTAGATACACACGGCCTAATATTAGGCTCTGAGATGTGTTTTAAAACCACAGCCGTCATAATGATCCATTTGTGATGGCTGAAATCAAAGGCATGAGTAAGGTCTTCTCTGAGGTTTGTCTTTGTTGTCAAAAATGCCACTGTGCCTGTGGCAAGGTGGAGATACCGCCTCCGGCATCAAAACCAGCTGAGCAAGTAAACACGGAAAAAGAAAAAAAAATCCCCCCTATCTGGATTTTCTGGGCAGACGGCAAGAACAAGGCTGACAAACTCTGCGTCTTCGAGAAAGTGCTCGTAGGCTCAAATCAGAACCATGTGCTCAACCTCCCGCCCCAAGATCTGGACCATAAACACGTAATGTTAGGAATGTTCCTCACAGGTGAAGAATATGCCCCCTTTCTATCAAGACACAGCAGAACACAGCACCTAAAGAACAGATGACACACACTTCACCGTGCAGGATGATCTGGAGCTCTCTATGTTCTGGTTTGTGTCCGAGAGAGATGGACAGAACAAAAGACAGCACGTTTGCGCAAGCGCGCCACACACGAATACACACCAAAGTTATTCATGTATTTCTTTAACAGCTGCCACCAGGGTCGACCCCTCATGTCAACGCTGTCCCCATTGGCCACATCTTTGCACATTACAACACACACACACTCACTCACACACAAACCATGACGTCTGTTTTCCCTCGCCAAACTGTTGCCACAGTAACGCAGCGGGGGCTGACCAGGGCCCACTCCTGCCCCCAAAGCACCTTTTATCAGTTTGAGTAAAGCCAATTGAGATTATCAGAGCTGGGCCTGATAACACTGTTTTCCCTCCTCCCATGAGCTGCTAATGGGGTGTGCTTAGAACAACACCCGCACCAAGCCTCCAGAGAGGTCGCGCCAGTTGGCACGCTGGAGCTGGGGCCTGCTGACACACACACACACACACACCAGGGGCCCAACCGCAACCACCACCTCCCCGTGTGAGTCCCAACTGTGTAACCAGCTCTGCACCACGAGCGAAGGCCGGAGTCTTTCCAAAACTCTTACCATCATATTTTATTATTTACATCTGGTAGAGGGCTTATTATAGCCCTATAGTCTGCATAGCATTATATACCCTCACACACACACACACACACTCACACACACCCCTTCTCCCCTGCTGAACATTCCCCTGTGAGCACACTGACTGGTATTATCACCCCCTTCCACTCCTCCCATTCCCTCCACCCAGCATGGGAACACCATGCTGTCTTCAAACAAATAATTAAAGGCTAGGTGAAGGGGTCACTGAAAGGTCATTTCTCTGGATACTCTACAGAATGTGTACATTACTGCAGGGGGAAAAAAAGGCTCCGGCAGGCAGTGCTTAATGTGCAGGACAGCAGCTTTTACAAATCAATTGAAGAGTGAATTCAAAAGGAAAGGCAAAAAAGAGGAAGAAAGATGTTGCATGTCCAGATTGTTCCTTGTGGTGTGTTTTTGTGCATGTGCTTAACATGTTTTTTTTTTTTTTTTTTTGCCAGTCCTGTTCCCCCTGCACAACAGACAACAAACTTCTCTCCCTTCTCACGTCACACCCTGTCGGCGGATTACTTTCACAGCCACGTCGGAGCGAGCGATTTAGAGCGGCACAACACACAGGCCGCAACCGCTGCATATATGAATAATGGAGACAGAACTGCAGGAGTCCACTTGACCTCACTCTACCGTGGAGCTGCATCAACACTCGATCCCCCACCAGAAAGCTCAACTCAAACAGCCCAAGGGGAGCCTGGCAACATCCAGTGTTAAAAAGGCAGTCGGAGGGAACTCACTACAAACCGGGCTGTAGTTCCTCCTCCTACTCTCCGAGGACTAAAATCAACTCCTCCTCTATCCTGCTCTACCACAACACATGGAGTAGCGCAGTAATACTATACGGGAATGGAAGCATTGCTGAATCACTAGACCGGCTCAGTTTTAATGCTGGATGATTAATCCTCTATGTCATATGAAAATTCATTGGACTATTTAAATATGAATAGTTTCTGGAAATGGCATTGTGATCATTTTAAGAAGAACAGAACAGGACAATTCTTTTTTGCAGAGTCCCATATCAGACATCGTTCTTATTTTATTTATTACTGTTTAACTTTGTTGATGTGGATCTATGTACCAAAAAAGTCATTCATTTTTACTCAATTTAGAATGAAACCTCTGTTCGGATCGGTTGTCATGTTTTCTTCAAAGCAACCCAGGCGGAAGCTCTCCCTTTGACCTCGGAGGTGATGTTGTAGGCAGACGTGCAGTTTTTCGTTCTCTACGTGTTTCTTTGTTTCGAAAGGTGAGAGCTATCTGCTTAGCTCTGAAATGGGCCCTTTATTACGAACCAGAATATCAGTGTGATTTTGAGGAAAATCTTGCAATAGTGAATTTCAGCCCTACCCAGCATTCCTCAGTGTGTGCATTACTTTCTTCACTTGGTCAGGCAAATGGGATTTGTAATGTGGCCACACCTGGTAACTGGCTCCTGTTGTCAGTTTTGCTTCGCTAAGAAAGCCCCATGCCAAACCACCCTGCCCTGGAGCGCAGCCAAGAGAAGCAAGCCGACCAATCGCAGGGGAGCAGACCTGGGAGCTCAGCCAATCAGGGCCAGGGTCACTTGTTTGACGGGTTTGCAGTGACAGAGCTAAAGGACCCAGTGTGATCACATTGCTCTGAGGAAACTACTTGCTGTCTGGAGAGAAGAGCTGAGGTTGGAGCTCTGCAGCACTCTGGCTGGGAAATCTTCAACATGCACAAATGCATGGGCAGTTCTCGGCTTCAGCAGCCAGAAGCGAGCATGAAAGTGCAAAAACAAGTGCACGGAGATCATACCACGCCAAACACTCCGGGAAAGGCTCTGTGCTCTAATGAAATTCCTCAGCTTTGCTTGTGCAACATTCAGCACTCTCAGACTAAACCCAGCTCGCTTGCTGACTGTAGTTATGAGAACATCATTGTCTTCTGCTTCCAATTTAATCTCATTGCTTCCATACCACTGTTTTTGAGCAGAAAATCCTAAACAAAACTACTTAAGTCACTCCTCGGTGGATAAAAAAAACCGGACATTGCTCTAGGGGGGGAAAAACAGCTCTGGTGTCAACTCTGACCTGGGATGTGTACACAGATTAAACCTGGGAAGCGTGGGTTTAATAAAAGCAAACATGTCCCAATTATCACCCACTAACAGGGTCACGCGTGCGTCTGCGGGCCACCGGCAGCCCCTAATCTGCTGTGGGGTAAATACAGATTTCGTATTGGCCGGACTGGCCCTATTGAAGGGAAGCTATTTAAGTACTATCTGTGGATCTGTGGTAAACTATCTGAGGATCTTTTCAAAGCTGGCTCAGACAAGGGGAGGGAGCAAGGGGACGAAAATGTGGAGGCTTCCTCTTGCCGTCTCTCTCCAAGATCTCTCTCTTTTCTTTAAGTTAAAACAGGAGTCAGGAGACATGAAGCAGCGAGCATTACCTCACCCTGTCGCTTGATTCAGTGCAGATGGGAGAGCGAGCTAAGAGCGTGAGTGTGTATGTGTGTCTACGGGCCTGCGTTCAGGCCACTGTGGTGTTTACATAGTTCTCTGCAGCTCCTTTCCAAAGAGAAAGAGCTTCACCTTTTCTCATCTCGGGCGGATCTCACCACTTCTTTTCCTCCCTACTCTTCACCCTGCCGTCGCTCACTTTTTTTTTTTCCTGCTCCACAGCCCTGCAAACTCCAGCTGCATTCCACTGTGTGACATATGAAGAGAATTTGCACCCGTGCTCTCGCTTTTTGTCTCTCAGAGCTATTTCCCTGCTCCCCTCCTCAGTCAGCAGCAGTCATTAAGACCCAAGTGGAAAATCAGACAAAGAATTATATATTTGTTTTGCAAACTGACACGATTTAACGAGCTGCTAATTAAAATAAATCAATAGCACTGCGGCACTCTCCCTCTCTCTCTCTCTCTTTCTCTCTCTCTCTCTGTAGCATCATGGAGCTGCAGTCAGGGAAAGCCAGAGATTCTTACTCTTTGTGTGCCAGACATGCTGCAAAGGCTGCTATTTCATAGATTCCAGATTGGAGTCCACCAGCGCAGCAGAGGAATTCTGGCACTTGGACCATCTTGTCCAGCCATGATCTCTTGAGTGCGAGGAGCTGACACTCTATCATAGATCTGCATTTAATGGTAGTTAAATATACACCAGTTATAAAAACACAACTTGGGGGGCAGTGTGGAGCTCTGGCACCTGGTCCAATCCCAGGCCAGGGAACCCCCCTGCGGAGGGATGTCACCCCACTCAAAAAAAAGAAAAAACCTCTTTCCACCCCCTGGGTTGGTGGACAGTCCGAGGCGACCCCTGCATGGCAAGTCCGGGCCCAGCTGTTAACTGTCCGTCAAACACCTCGAGTGGCAGCGCGGGCCAGGAAGCCTGGGTTGTCGCGCCTTTGATCCTGTGAGCAGCAGCTGCTGGTTCGTACAGCAGGACTTTGTTCTTCCAATTCTGCTCTCTCCACTCTGTCCTGCGGCACAAACCCCACCGAATCTGCTGGAGAGGAGAAGGGGGTGGGCGGGTGGTGGGGGATAAGGCACGGAGAAGAGACCGAAAGCAAGAAAAACCTCTCCCTCTCTCTCTCTCTCTCGCTACATCAACAAGCTCTGACAACTGCACCGGGGTTTTTCTTGGCCCCAGCAAAGCTCACAGGCATCTCCTTTGACGCGTCCCCCCCTTCTTTAAAAGATAGGATAGTTATTGTTCAAATCAGTCTCTGAATGGAATGGACTGAGGCCAAGGCTGCCCCAGGCGTCAACACACCTGTGTGAACGAGGCCTTATTGTAGCAACCATGCGCGGCTAACCTACACTAGAACTACCAGTTTTCTGCTCCTCTGAGGGAAGAGGACTCTCTCTCTCTCTCTCTCTCTCTCTCTCTCTCTCTCTCTCCCTTCTCTCTGGCGGCACCTAATCTTTCCCCTCATTAATCCCCTTTCTTTTCTAGGCAGGCACCTTTGCTCTGGAATGTTTTTACCAGTGCTATTATTTTTGATTATCACTGCCAGAAGAGGGATTAAGAGTCCATCCAGATTCTCTCACCCCTCTACAAAAAAGAACCAAAAAAAAAAAAAAAACACCTGATGAGTGTGTATAGCCATTCTTTTTCTTACAGCTGACAGAGAAATAGAACTGTATTTTTTATCTTCTTGAAGTGGGTTCCAAAACATCCTGTGTGTGTCAACAAAGTATTGCATCGGCCTCATTTCTATGAAGGCTGACAGACATGGCCAGGGCTGTAAGGTAGCCTCAACACTCAAAAAAAGCCTCTTAGCATTGCTTTTGCTCAGGTTTTTTCATTTGGGACCAGCGTATAGATGCGTGGGTCAACCAGCACGCACCTCAAATACACACACACACACTCTATTTGCACCGGAGAAGCACTGATCCTATGATAAATGGTCTTATTTTTTATTTATTCACTGTGTACCTGTGCTATATAGCAATGTGGATAAGGACCTACTTGACACAGGCAGTAGCTTTGAGAGGCAAGTGAAGGTCCTTATTTAGCTCCAGTATTCACCATAGTGGTGACAGACACACAGGCACTCACTCTCGCAGGCTCACACTTCAGTGCAAGTGTACAAGGGTAGTTGGTGGTTAATGGTGACACCAAAAGGTGGCACCCGGGACCCTAGCACAGGTCATTTGAAGGGGGGGCCTGTAACACTGCCCCGTCACTCAATTCGGCTGCTAAAGCTCTCAATTATCTGCCTTTTATTGACCGCAGCCCGGGAGAGCCAGCAAGCCTCTATCATTACACCGCCTCCTGCAAATAAGAAGGTCCAGGACGGGGTCAGGTGCCCCATTCTCTCCAGCTTGTAGAAGCCCAAGGCCTGCCCTGTGAGCCCCTGCGTTTTTCTGTTGCTCTGCCCCTCCGTACGGAGGCGTGTATGGAAACCAGTGTGCAGCGCAGCAGGGAGGGCAGGTATAATCTCTGATCCCCTGCACCCTCACCTCCCATCTCACCACGCTCTCAGAAATATGGGCCTCTTTTCTCTCCCGGCGCCTTTCATTTCTCTTGCTCTCCCTCTCTGTCTTTCTGTCTCTCTCTTTTCTGTTCCCCTCTCTCCAGCACCAACCCCCAGTAATCGAGTAACAGACTCCGCTTATTGTCAGGAATCAAACAGGCGGCTTTGTGGATTACCAGGGGAAACTGATAATGACACCACGGAGGCGTGAGATTTCAAACAAAATTGAGTGTCAATTGACTGCATCGTCTTGGCAACACGAGTGCCTCCACCGCTACAGTCAGACAGGAAATAAGGCCAATCTATTTCCTTTGCTTCATATCAAACGCCCCTCTCTCTCCTTCTCTCTCTCCCTCTCCCTCTCTCCCTTCCCCTCTCGCTGCCTCTGCTGGGGGACTATAATGGGCTGCTGCCATGAAAGAAGGGTGTGTAGAGAGGGGCTTCAAATGCTCTTCTTACATAACACAAATACCTCTGAATTGCACATGAGGGTTTCGAGGACTCAGAACACAGGGCGGGTGGAAGGGTGCCCCCATTTTTTCCTCTCCATTTTCCCTCCTTCTCTCTGTCTTCAGAGGGAGTGCAGAATATAGGGCAGTGGAAATGCAAAGCAGTCCCTGCAATTAAAAGGCGGCACCTTAAGCAGCAGAGGCTGCCATGCTCCACTAATAAGAGCTCTGCGTATAAGGTCATGCCATGCGTTAGAAAACAAAGAGTTGTTACTGGTCCTTGCACTCTTTCCTCCCTTGTGGTGCCATATAATATCATATCTGGTGTGTGTGGAAATGCACTTTATCAGTGAAAGACTGTAAGGACGGGCAGTTAAACATCTTGCTTGTGTGGAACCTCTCTTGAATAATTGATGTGGCACTCAGCTGAGTAGTTACACACAGCGTAGTTACACAAACCTCCAGGCCTGTTTGAGGGCAACAAGCTAAAAACAACACCATGCTAAACAGTAGAGAAGTCTGGAAGAGGCTTGACACCATGACACACACTAGTGCAAGCAACTGAGCTTTGATCAGGTACACATGCTCTATTTATGTTGCAGACGGATCACACTGTGGCTGCAGCCACCTCATGGCAACTCTCCATGTAGGCCACGCACTGAATCTGCTAGAAGAACTGCAGCTTACATTACAGCCTCATTATTAAGCCAACAGTAGTGGTGCTGAATCGTCTGGAGGAGCATCTAATGCAATGCTTTTTTTCCTTTCCCCAACATCATCACCACAGGGGCTTGGATTGGCATGGAGCATCCAAGAGTGTGTGTGTGTGTGTGTGTGTGTGTGGGCCATTACAGGCTCGGTGAGGCTGAATATTGTGGGGTGTTGTCATGGCGAGGTTATCTAAAACGTAAAGACTGCTGAGGATGTTCTGATCACAGACTCACACTAATGAAAACAGCAGGGCAGCAATGAAGACGTACCCAATGAGATTCCCAGCCCATCACACTGTACATTACTGAAAGGCTGGGAGGGAGCGGGGAGGGAGAGATTGCTCCTCTCCCATGCAAGATCTCTCATCTTAACCCAACTCCTTTGTGATCTCAAGGCTCATTAAAAGGATGGATAGAAATCAGGATGCCGTGAGGAAAGGTTACAGCGAGCAGGAACGCTCACATTCAGAGAATTTAATTGAAACCGCTGTTTACCAACACTAAAACTTGGTGGAGATCGAATGTTATGCATGTGTTTGTGCACCTTGTTAGTTACTGCTAGGCTGAATCAGGTGTGTTTGACTGAGGAAATCGCTCCTGTGCACCCCTAACCTGTTTTCAAGCGAGAGGACAATGATGAGCCCATGAGGACGGCTCTTGTGCACGTGTTCAGATCCACCACCAATTGAAACATCACCCTTGTGATGGCTAATAAATATGCATAAGGCTGAGTGCCAGTATTTGGGGGGTGGTGATTACCCTGATGGAGCTCTATTGTGTTTCTGAGCTTGACAGCGCTGAATGGTCTCGATGGCAGCGCCCCGCTTTGATAACTCCATTGAGTAAAGTGCAAGGGTGCCTATTTGATTTTTTTTTTCTCTATTTTTCGACTTCTCCCGAAATGGCAAATTACTGTGTTGGTATCCACACAGACTGGGAAGCGGTCCAGTGTGCACGAATTGTTTCGCAGGGCTTGGGGACCCCCCGTGCGGTGTTCTGGCACTCATTGTGATGGTACCTCATCTGTAGCAGCCTTGCTCTTTGGCACCAGACGCTTACATAAACAAAAGCAGCCTATTGATTTATGGAGTCCTCCATGATGAGGTTATTGGCATGCACCTCTGCACCACAGGGCATGGGTGATAAATTCTGGCTTTGGAGAAAGCGGCAAACAGGTACGAGGGGGGAAAAAAGGAAAAACACATTAGGGCCTTGTTTGCGGATGTGATTATGAGGTCGAATGAGCGAATGAGTGAGGGAGAGAGAGTGTAGGGAAAGAGAGAGTGAGAGCATGTCTGAACAAGGTGAGAATGCTGGGCAGCGGGTTGTAGGCTTTTCTCGGATCAGCCTTGTCAGAAGATGTCTGTCTTGGTCTCATTCTCTCTCTCTCTCACTCTCTCTCTCTCTCTCTCTCTCTCTCTCTTCCTTACCCTCAGGCTTAGGCCTATGCACCTGGTCAGCCCACTAACATCCCACGACAGCTCTCTTCAACAGACCCCCAACATAGCGTACCCTTCAGCCTTCATCCCTTATTCATATCAAAGGCAAATAACCATGAATTATTCGCTAACTGCTTTAAAATGAATCGGGTAAGTGATGTAATTATCATGTGTGGGCACACATACAGACCAATGGGCTTTCAGCGATGGTAACCTCTTGAATTCATGGTTCTCTCAGGCTACCTCTCAGGCCTGTTCTCTTTATCTCCAGTTCTCTCAATCCGTTCCCAGCGTTCTGCTGCAGACTCAGCAGAAAGAATGCCCCACGCAACACTTTGCTCTCTTCTCTCACTCCCTTTCTTTTTCCCCCAACCCCTCTCCTTTTCTCGCCACCCTCTCACACTGTAGGCTTTATTTCTCTAATGTGGGCTGTATTTACCCCATGCTCAGGCTGGGAGGAAGAGCAGATATATGGCCGTCTATAAATAATGTCAGGCGCGGAAAAAGCCAATTGATCTTTGTGAGACTTTCTCCCTCAGTAACACTGCCAGAGCACACACACAGGAAGCTCAGGACCAAGACCCATACATCCAAGCACACCCAGGCCCACTAGCATAGCCAATGAGGCCCTTTTGTGGGGAATCTCAGCCAGTCAAACTATGGACACCACACACTCAGACTATATTCTGAATTGAGCTTTTTTTAAATTTGTTTTATTTTTCTTTGACTTCCTTCAAAATTAGCGATGCCCAGTCTCTGAACTGGGCGGACATTAGTGGCACAGATCAAGGCCAATATTCCAGCATTACAGCTGCACAGTGAGGAGAGCAATGGAGAAGCCATTCCATCCAATGAGCACTAAAGTGAAATGGAAGCTCATAAACAGAGCCTTGACTGTATAGACTTTACATTTTATCTTTAAGCACTTTTCCTCTTTTATGGGCCTGCGTTCCCTTGATTCCAGAGAGAGAGAGAGCGAGAGAGCGAGAGAGAGAGAGAGAGAGAGAGCAACAAGAGCAACAAGAGCAAATGTGCAAGAACAAGAGCAGAGGAGAAAGGAAAAAAAGGAAGGAAAAGAAAGGAGGAGAGAGAAAGAGGGTGAAAAAGAGTGGAGGTCACAAATCTTGCTGCTATTCCAGTATGTGACATCTCCGCTCGTTTGCGGCTGCTCATTAACAAACAATACTGCTGTGAAATTGGTTTAATGACAACGTAATAAAATTGCTATTCTGCTCACAGATGGCCTGAGGCGCATGGAGACTCTGCGAGGCTCACTTGAGGTGCCAACGCACATTAAGCTGCTTATTCATGAAAACTGCATCCCTCCACTCTCTCTCTCTCTTTCTATCTCTCTCCCTCACTTTTCCTCTATCTCTCTCTTATTCTCTTTCTCCTCCCCCGCTTCCTCTCTTTTTTCTTTGTTAAACTCTGTACCTGCAAATGAAATAAATTAACCTACTTATTTCTCCTTGTACTCTCCTTCTCTCTCTCTCTCTCTCTCTCTCTTGCTCTCTGGCTGTATCTTTCTCTATCTTTGGCTCGGTTTCTTCATCCTTTGCCTCTCTCGCATATTCTTTGCAGCTTTTTTTCCCCTCAAACAAAAATTACCATCTTGAAATAAAAAAAGAGCAGCTCACCCACGCAAACGCTACTTGCTTTCATTTGAAGCACACAGCCCTTGTTATTAAACGACCCACCAATAAAACCAAGCCGTTGAGGAAAAGAAAAAAAGCCAAGCATTGCAAGAGTACAAAGACTCTACTACTGTGCTCTGTCTCTCTCTCTCTCTCTCTCTCTCCAGATTCCCACACCTCGTTCATTCTCGTGCATCCTTCCTCGTGTATTATAGGATGTAATTTTTATTTAAAAGGATTCCACTCGCACCATTCAACACGCAGATGAAACAATGCCATAAATTTACATTCTTTCAGCTGAGGGCAATGAGAACATAGACATTGACATCATTAGGCAGTGATTGCCAAGCTGGTGGTCATAGCTGAGTGGCAGTAAGTATAGGAGCTAGGCTCTGCCAGGCTACCACCCACTCGCTTTAACAGGTGGGCCGAGCCCTGTTAACTGCACTCCAGCGCTCGCCGCCTGGCACGGGCGTTGCTGCCCATGCAAGCATACACCCATGTGAATGTGGCCTTGGTGCAGATATGGAAGTGTGAGCAAAGCGTTTTTATACTTGATACATAATGAAATTCATTAATGGACTCAACAGTATTTATTCAGTTGACAGGAGAGGCCTGGAACCATTGCCAAAATGTGAGATATGTATTTAGTCAAACACTGGAGACTAGCTGCACACTGAAATAGGATTATCACTGTGCCACTATGGGGGGAAGCCGGATCAAATGAACTTGGAGGCGAGGGGAGGGGAGAGAGAGGCACTTGGGATCTGACAACAGAGTCAATTCAGCTAATTAACTGCCAATTAGCAGCCCCTAAATGAGGGGATGATGATGGCCGCTCTGCCAGAAAACCAAAGCCACTCCCTTTGCAAGCCTTGCCTACTCCTCTCATCCACTCCTTTCTGCTGCTGTATATTTAGAAAGAGCAGCATGGCACAACATGGCGGCTGCCGGGACTCCCAGGTGGCGTCCAAAAAAAGGCCTGACATTTCCATCTGGGTCAAAGTTAAACGGATAACCAGCAACTTCAGTCAACTATCTCGTCAGTGTGGGCGAGAGAAGGAGAGAGAGTAGTGTCTGTTTGTGTGAGATGAGAGAGAGAGAGAGAGAGAGAGAGAGAGAGAGAGAGAGAGAGAGAGAGAGGGCAAAGTGAGTACGCCTAAACTCAAATGCCTCCACTAAAAAATAAAAAAAAACACATGCACTCTGATCAGATGTGTAAAAACACATGCAGCCCAGCCAATTTATATTTTTACATTACATTTGGAAAATATTAGTTATTATTTTGCATTTCATAACAGCCACACACGCCAAGTTGGTGGGTCATAAAAAAAATCGTAAAAAATCATAAAGCTGTGCTGTTTCTGCACGTCTCGTTTGAGGGTTTTAGGGGAAGGGAGAGTAAAAGAGCTGTTGAAGAAACAAAGCTTATTCAGTGCTCAGAGCAAAACTACATCAGGGTCTTCTCCATGATTCACTCCCCCTCAACCACCCAAACCCTGCTGCAGTTCAGGTGTGCCAGAAGAGGTCACTAAGGTGGCTGGGGTGGCCTTTGTAGTGGCAAGAGGTGCAGCAACACAATTGAACAACATGGCCTGGGGAGTTTTCTAGGTGGCTAGCTCAGCATCTGCCACCTAGGTGGGCATTTGGGTGTGGCTGTGAACCCATGGAGGTGAAGGCCTGCAGCTGCAGCGCCCCTGCGGGCAGACAGCTGAAGGTTAGGGCGATGGCGGGCATCGGGCTGCGGATGACGCACGCTCTACCCACGTGAGGCGGGGGGATCTAAGGTCGCCTCTGCTCCGCCCCCCGTTTTAATAAGTCACCTATTGCACTCCATTTGCCCCTCTCATTAGTCGGTGTATTTGTTTGTTCCTTGGCGAGCGAGCCCGGGAAAGAGGGAGAGAGGGAAGAGTAGGTAAAAATAGAAAGTGGCTCAGTGCCCTCTTTATTGTTATTGGTGATCCACAGCCGTGGCAGCGGGGATGACTCTGGTGGCAGGGAAATGGCCCAGCGCCTGCACACTAGACAACAGCCCAACAAGGGCCCATTTCCTTCCTTTTTTAGTCTCTCTCTTTGCTCGTCTGTCATCGGACTCATCTTTCAGGCTGTGGGGTATCGGCATGCCAGCCAGAGCTGGGTGTAAAGGGCTAGGGGTAACTAATGGTTGGTCGGGGTGTTTAGGGTGGTAAGCAGAGGCATGTCGTGCTGTGTCTGATGCTGAGACATGAAAGGATGCGGTCAAGCCCCATTTAGCCCACACTGATAGAATAACACACAGGCTTGAAGAATGACAACTACAGCTGGAGCAACCTACTCTTTCTCTTCCCCTCTCTCTCTCTCTCTCTCTCTCTCTCTCCCTCTCTCTCTCTCTCCCTCTCTCTCTCTCTCTCTCTCTCCCTCTCTCTCTCTTTCTCTCTCTTTTCACCTAAGGACAGAGCAGCATGCAGTCCTCAAACTGCAGTTTGACCATGCTGGCCTGACTCATTTTAAAAAGCCACAAAGTGTAAATAGGTTTAGCTGGTGATTAATAGTCATCATGACACAGGCTGTATCAGAGGGGATGCTGTGTCACTCTAGCAATCAATCTGGACTTGTGTTTGAGGAGCTATTAATGCCACACCTTTACACACACATGCAAGGACGGCGTACTTTAACCTGCAGCGCTGTTCTCTGGCTACGGGAGTCAGAAAAAGAGTCAAACAATAAGAGTGTTCATTCTTTCTCACTCTCATTTTTTAAATTTCTCAATAATAGAATAAATTAGTTTTACTGGGAAAGGGAGGATGTTTAGGGTATGTTAAGAGAGGCGCTGTTTGGTCAGTGTGAAAAAAACACCAACGCCACACACACACACACACACACAGTTGGAGCTGTGTGGCCTAGGTGAGATCAGGTAGAGGAGTGGGGGCGGGGTGGGTTAGGTCTTGGCAGGGGACGGCACGCGAGAGAAGGAGATGCACCGTCCACTGACATGCACACAGAGCACCCTTGTGCCCCCCTCCAGGGCCGATTGTGCCGCAGGACAAAGCAGTGATTCAGCACATCCTCCTCTACGGGACAACTGGAAACCGAAGACGATGATCTACCCACCCCCCTTACCCAAGTCTCTATCTCTCCCCTCCTTTCTCTCTGTACTGGCTAGATACATGCCAGTGCCCAATATCAAAGGGAGGTCGTACACAATGCCTGTGTGAAGCAGGAATTTGGGGCCTTTTTGGCCCTATCAACAGGAATTTCATATGGCAGAGGTCTGTCATATCCTGAGCTTCTTCAATGCTGCCTTGAGCAGGACGAGAAGACACCAAAGGGAAAGAAGGGGCCTGCCTGAACAAAGGCACATTTAACTCACTGTCCTGACCTGACTGGTTAAAAAAAAAAGGAAAAAAGGGAAAAAATGGCATCCTGTCTCTGGCTCATCTTTCCGAGCTTGCAAAAGCAAAAAGCCCCAAATACATGCTTCTGTTTCCCGGCAGCTGCCTGGTCCGACTGCATCCGCACTGCCAACAATCAACCAGCAGCCCGCAGCCTAGAAGATTTCATACGAGGAAGGTTTCTGGTGAGGGTGACTTAGTCTCTTTCTCTCTCTTTCACGAAGATGATTTCCCTCCACCAGCCTCTTCAGCACCCCTAACATCTCAGCCTGTGTTTAAGATCCGAGGACCTAGAAAGAACAGAGCACCCAGCTTTCTCCTTTCTGTTCTCTTTCATGCACCCCTTTTCTCTCTCTCTCTCGTTCTGTGTGTATCACTCTCTCTCCCAGCTCGCTCTCAGGTTAGCAGTCTATTTCTGCATTAATCACCATGACACAGGCAAGGCAACTCAATTTTCTGCTCCTGTAGGTAAGGTGCGTGGCGCACTGAAACGGCGGCAAGAGGCATGAAACAGCCAAGCGGGGGCTAATCTTTGGTTACTGGTGTAATTGAAATGCTATCCACACTGTAGGGTGCATTAAAGGCAGATAACAGCGGTTCCTGTGGCCAATTTAAGTAGCTTGACTTCCCCAGGAAAAAAAAAATGCCTACCAGATAAGGCAGACAAACCGAGCTAATTCTCCAGGCATGTCTCTCATTGTGATCCAGGGAAAAAAATGAAGGGAAAAAAAAAAATGAATCACAGAACCAAAAAATCAATTGACCCTCGGGTGGCTCGCGAGCCTGGGAGCCAGATAAAGCTAAAAGCTGGGCTAATGTCTGCCTGCCTGTATCCAACAGATAGAGCACTTTGTAAATGAACCAGCTTTGATAAATATATTAAGAAGAGCTGTGAATAAAAGGCAGAGACTTCTCATTTGTAAATAGAACCCCCGCTACATGGAATTAGAATGATAAAATGGGGTGCCATGTAATTAAGATTGTGTAAGACCTGAAATCCGTGCAAATACCTTCCCGGAATTCTGAAAAGAAGCTGTCAGTTCAATTAATCTGAACATCACCCTGAGAATGTACTGAACAAAATTAAGCCTCAGATAAAACCTGGGCTAGCATTTTGATAAGTAATTCCTGTATCATTTCTTTGCCTCTGTGATCATTTTATTTAATCCACCACCCCCAGTTATGTGCTAAGCCATCTACAAAGGCACTGCTGGCCAGGCCACCGGAGCCTTAATCCACCATATAGCATGTGTAAAATGGGGAGAGTAGGGGGGCAGGCCAACACGGTGGTGACGGAGCAAGCAGGATGGTAGTTTGGGGGGGATGCAGAGGAGGGGGCGTAAGATCTTCCCTCTTTTCTTTAAATATATCAAAGTGAATAAATGTATATCAAACAGAGAGCACTGTCCTGATAAAGCGCTCACATCCTTCTTGCTTCCATCCAGCCTTAGCCAGAGAGGATGGGGTTCAGGAGGGGAATGGGGGGCTGTAAATAAACGCTTTTCACACTTTAGGAGCATTAGTCGCCTTGGCTGACGGGGAGAGGCAGACGAAGCCTTTCAAGAATGAAAGGCAGAGCTATGCTGGTGACAGAGATAGCGACATCAAGACTTGACTCACCAGTTGTTTACTTGTAAGATGGTGAGGCCTGTGTCTTGGGCTAGCTGCTTTTTCTGTTCTTCTGAAGGATACGGGTGCTGGAAAAGAGAAGAAAGATGTTACATTTAGCTTGGCTCAGTGCCTACACACAAATGTACACTTTGTCAGTGTGGCATGCAGACCGGTGTTGGTCCATTTTGTCGTGGAGGAACCCAGTGGAACACAACAGCTGCCCTTTACGTTTCACAAATATGTGATGAATTGGCCAGAAAAAGCTCCAGAATTCTTTGAATGTGCACCAAAATGAAGAATCCAAATTGGTGTGGATTGGTGAATGAGCAAATGTACATTTTTCCACCAGTCCTGAGATTCTGATACTGATCTGAGATTAGAAGTCCAGAGCTACCCATAAATACACCCCTAAATGTTACTCTACCTTCAAACTCTATCCTGCTCTACTTTGAGGCGGAGCAGACTCATTCAGGATACAGTATGAGGATAAAAAACCAAAGAACTGATCTAGAATCAGTTTCTGTGACAACAGCCATCATAAACTTGAAGGAATCTGATCCAAGATCAGTCCTCTGCTGTGGTCTGTAGTTTTGTTCATTTTTTTAGCTGACAGTAAGCCAGACTGTGTCCTAAACCACAGCTAAAAGTCTGTATCACCTGGATGTGATCTGAGTGGGTTGAAAATATATTTTTTAATCTAAAATATTTTTTTGATTTAATTCAACTTTGAAGCCACCAATCATCTACATCTTGGGGAAGAAAATATTTGTGCTTATTAGATTTTTTGGCTAAATTATTGGTTTAATGTTGACAGATTGGTGGCCATGTTTAGTCATGACCTCCACCCTACTTCAATACTCTCACACACACACACACACACACACACACACACACACACACTTAAGCCTGTTAAGGGCAGTAAAACAAGTTTGTCAGTGCCAGTAAATCTGCCCCACCCCCAGTAGATAAACACAAATCCACTCGCCGCGCACCTACACGTTTACAGTTACAGATTTTTGCAACATGGCAATCTTTCTGCTCACCACATCCTCAGAGCACAGCTGAATTCCCCTGCTGAATTAAACCCAGGGCTGAGTGAATAAGGTCTGAATAAATCCTCCGACTGCTACAACAGGGAAACATATGAGGTTGATTTCTCTCATCCCTGGTGTCCTTTTCATCCAGGAGCTGCTGAAGGCTGGCCAAAATGCTAAAAGAAGACGTTTATCTGAAAGGTCTCCCGTCGCCAAAAGTTCTACCTGAAAATATAATTCCCCAGCCAGGGACGCAATGATACTATTTGTGTCAGCTTCAATATGCCAGATACAAGATGACAGAAATGACAGGCTTTGGATTCTTTTTTTCCCCCTTCCCTCGTCTGTCTCTGCTGCAGAGCATGACAAAACAATGGAGATCTGTGGTGACAGATGTCTTTAAGAGCCAGATTAGGAATCAGCACTCACACTAAAGGAACAAACATCAGGCTTTGCTTTTATTCACTCTTTCCACAAACAGACACACACGCTCACGTGTAATAATCTCTGGCTCACACACACACACGGGCGATGTGTGGGTGTTTGTTAGGTTTTAATAGGTAGTATCTACAGAAGGGATATAGGTGGTTTTGTCCCTCTAAAAAGGGTTTTGAGCACAGCCTTTCGATCGTAACAACATCCACAAATTTTACGCAAAAGAAAACACCTCGCCAAGGAAGGAGAGATCAGGTGGTGGAGTCTCATCGTTCCAGTTTAATTAAAGGTTGGGAGAAAAGGCTTTTTGAGGAATGCGTCCAATTATTAGGAAAACTAGGAGGGAATAATGAAAGGAGGGTGCGGAAGAACGATTGATCCAAATTCTAATTGTGTTTTTAATATTTTGAAAATGTTTCAGAGATGATAATCCTCCCATAAAAATACATTTTTTGATTGGTAGGTGATGACATTTCCTTGGCAAAGGATGTCAGCATTTTTCCCCTTTCAGCACACACACGCGCATTTGTGCATAAGGAATGGCGCGTGTGTGTGTGTGTGTGAGTGTGTGTGTGTGTGTGTGTGTGTGTGTGTGTGTGTGTGTGTGTGTGTGTGTGTGTGTGTGTGCATGTGAGTGTGTGTGTGTGTGTGTGTGCATGTGTGTGTGTGTTTTCTCCTTTCATTAACAAACAACAGAGTATAGCAGGAGCTGACTAACTGCCCTGTGTACTCTCTGATTTGCCTCCTCATAAGCACCTAGGCAATGCAACAGCAGGTGGATGGTGAGGACCCAAGGACAGACACACACACAGAGAGAGAGAGAGAGAGAGAGAGAGAGAGAGAGAGAGAGAGAGAGAGAGAAGAGCAGCAGATTGCAAGTGGGTCTCTGTCATTTACATTGTATTAAGGCTTCCTGGGCCACCAGGGCCTGCCGGGGGTCATCAATCGGCCCCTGGCAGGCCATGTTGCGGCAGAGCTGGGTGATAAATACAACGGCCGACAGCAGCCTCCTCCGCCTGCCACAAAATGAATGGTTTGAACAAACAAGAAAGATGTCTCATCAAGGAGAGTGGGGACGTTAAAACCCCCAGCAAAGGGGGAAAAAAATGGAGGGGGAAAAGGAAAAGGCCTGAGTAAGGAGATTTCGCCTGACCACAGAGACATGACACTAAAAAAATCCTATTTCATTCAGGGGGACTCTATCGGCTCTGCTCCACACATTATAGCAAACGCAGGCTTGTTTCTTCCAGCCCCACCACTCCCACTCGCTCCCTCCATCCTTGTTTTATTACAGAGACTGTTGGCCACCCATACTTTTCACTGATGCCTTCTTTAAGCGCTGAACTGAAATTGCACGCACAAGGAGGCAGAGCGAAGGGGCCTGCGGTGCACCGTCCAAACTGGCCAGCACGTTGCCCAATGCTGGAGGCCAAGAAACAAAACCATTTCCTGGCCCTTTTTTCCTCAGTGGCCCAAAGAGCAGGCTTACTTAATGGCTGAAACACAAACTTGCTGCAGAAGATCAAAGGAATGATTGAAAATCTCCCAGCTCGCTTCAAATCCGATCAATAGTGCGAATTACAAACTCCCAGACCAATATCCTGAGAAACTGATTGACCACAAAATGTAAAGAAGTGCAGTCTATAAATAATTAGGCAGAGAAATGAGCAGGTTATTTTATTGCAGAGGCCAGCGCTAGCCTCCGATCGAAACAACTCTGTTAATTATGCTGCGGCCTGTTAATGGCACTATCCCCCCACCACTCTGTCAGTCACACACACACTCTCGCTCTCTCGCTCACTCACTCTTTCTGTAAAGCTCTCTTGGGACCCTGGTGGAGTCCACTACATGAACATGCTTCTTTATTTCCCAGAGTGCATACCGTGTGTGTGTGTGTCTACATGTCAGTGCGTGTGTGCGAATGAGTGTTTGCAGTCAATCGGCTAAATTACAGGGTGCAATGTGCTCTCCAATGCGGCTGAGTGTAATGGCCCCTGTAGTGTCTGGCCTATGAGGCCACCCCGCCCCCGACTCCCCCTACTCATATAGTACAATCCCCACAACACACACACATACACCACCTCCCCCGAGAGCAGGGGCTGACCATGCTGCTGATGGATGACTTCATCGGTGGAGAAGCAGGCGGCGGGTCAGGAGCAAAAGGAATCCTCCATGTTAATAAAACCATGAGGATCACAGGCCTTTCCTCCTCTACACTGGGCCGTCCTGCACTTCTCTTCGCACATCTTCCCATCATCCAACATTACGACTCTTCAGTGCCATTAAAAACGAGCCGCTAGTCTCTGGCAGGCTGCTGCGATATCACAGCTGGCTTATGATGCGGGACGTTGATTGCGATCGTATTTGTTTCTTTAATCAAAGTGACAACAGGATAATAATAATATTAATAATATGGTCAAATCACTTTGATTTCAGAATGACATTTTAATATCTATGCATAGAACAGAAGAAAGATTGGCACATTTTAAATATAGTCCCATGTTGTTAATAATGTCATTGGAATTGTGTTTTTGCCATGAAAATGATATTCACAGTAAATGATGGCTGGCATTTTTTATTGATAAAAATGATTGTCATTTTAATCATTTTAATCCTGGCATTCATGAACAATAATAACAATAATAATAATAATAATAATAATAAAAGTACACCTAACTATAGCACTGTGCAAATGCATTAAGCCACCCCTTGTTTCTTCGCATTTTGCATCCAAAGATCCAGACTTTCTTGTATTTAACTGCTTGTTGAGGAACAGTTCTCCAGATCTTCCTGAAGGACAGTGTTGTTGTCTCTCATTTTCAGTCCAGTCTCTGTACCTGAGCAGTTTGATAGTTCTGTGTTGGTTAATCCACACAGTGATCTACGTCTGAACCTTCAAGAAGAACAATGTGTCTAACTTAAGACATGAAGCAGTGAAGAACCAGGTGCAGATGATTCCAGATGATTGGATGATTCATTTACTGATGATGCTGAATGCTGAGTGGGAGGAACGTCTTTATCTAGAACCTTTATCTTTAGGCATTTTGCAGCCTAGAGCACTAAAACTTTTGTTGTCATTTCTTGCATTTAATCTACTCAATATGCCAAAGATAAGACAGTACCAGGCATAAAATAGTATTTTTGCACTAAAACAGTGACTTTGTCAAAATAGAAAGAAACGAGGACTTTTGCAAAGTACTATTTATGTATTCTACTTAATTTACAATATTGTAAATTCCACAGGATTTGGAATGGCTTATGTTGGACTACAACAAAAAATCTGTGCAATATTATTCATTTACAGCTCAGTAAGAGTGTGTCATTAACATGCTGTGCAGACATGGGAGTATGACATCTTTGTTTACTGAAGAAAATGTAAAAGAGTGTGCTGTTTAAACAAAAAGGCAGGATTCTGGCAAAGTAAACTCCCCGTCTCCTGTTTGTGTGTGTGTGTGTGTGTGTGTGTGTGTGTGTGTGTGTGTGTGTGTTGCAGGTTAAAGGGGGGCTAGTGTTTTGTATTTGTTTTATTTTCTTTTGGACTAAGCTGCTTCCTGACAACAGGGAGAAAACGAGCAGGAATGCAACATGACTCAATGAGTCAGACTCCCAGCTGAACCACCAAAGCCAACACACACACACACACACACACACACACACACACACATATACACACACACAGAAACACACCTCAGTTTTATCAAATGCAATGAGCCATCTCATCCCTAACCTGTACAGCACCCCACTAGTTTTATCAATGTCCTTCATTCTCTCTCTCTCTCTCTCTCTCTCTCTCTCTCTCTCTCTCTCTCTCTCACACACACACACACACACACACACACTCTCTATCCTCTGGGCCTCTGCATTCTGATGGACTCCAGAGCCACAATTACAGTGGCGGATGCATCATGCAAGGCTGTTGCACTTGTTTCTTTAGAGGTAAAACAGTTATCATTTCTGCAGCTTCAAAGGGCCTGCCTGGGCTCCAGCTAGCAGACAGTCTCTCACTCTCTCACTCTCTCACTCTCTCTTTTTCTTGCTTCTCTGCCGGGGTTCGTAGCTGTGCTCCTTCAACAATCGCTGGCCGGGCTCCTGCCTTGCACCGCTGGCTCTCTGCCAGGCCCCTGTTTGCTCTGCACCATTAATTTATGTTCGCTGGAGATGGTGCAAGGTTCTAGAGCAACTTTGACTATCAGTTCACTTGCCAGGCAAACAGTTGCCCAGGAAAAGCAAAGAATGGCATTGCAGGAGATGAGGTGCAGTTGTCGTTGGGGGAAGGAGGGCACCTCCTGAGGACACCCTAGAACAAGACTGCTGAGGGCAAATATACATTAGGGCTAAAAAGCAATCACTCCCACACTTCCTTCCAAGGCAGCAGCAAACACATTTGCACTGAGGGCCAATCAGAACACCCTGGTTAGGAATGGCTAGAAGATTGTTTACTTAACTTGTGCTCTAAGCAGATCCTGCCATCAACTTTACAGTTATTAACCAAGCTTTGCTTCCTCCACCACGGTATTGGTCTTGCATTAAAGAACCTGCAAATTAACATGACTTATTTACCAGAAGCACACCTTGCTCAGCCATTCAGCATCTCACTCCTGAACAACCAAAACATAGGGTGTAAAAAGGCTGTGGAGAGGGACAGCAGGGTGAGGGAAGACCTTGAGACATGGGGACAAAAGGCTGTCTTTATTTCTCTCATAGCAAACCTGTGCTTGGCCGTTGCCCGCAGCCATAGTGATGAGGCTGTTTAATCATCAGATCAAGTTCATGGCTTCTCTTTCCACCATGGCCGGCCAGCCCTTTCAAGGGGAGCAATCTGATCTCCATGTCCTTGCAGGGGAGAGAGGGGTATGAAGAGGAGGAGGAGAGGCTGAATCTCTCCCTCATCCACTCAGCCCACTGGCTATCCACTGTACACAGAGCCCAAATCAGTCCCTCAGTCCTCATCTCTCCCTTCCACTCCTAGGGTTACTCTTCTCCCCCAGACTGGTCCTACAGGGCAGGAATTCAACCTGGTTTATCAGAGCAGGTGCCTGACTTTGTAGTGGTAACTGGTTACTCGTGTTGCCTTTCTGTCGACACACATGCACACCAAGACTGTTTTAGGAACCCCTGACAATGGGCTTATCAGAGACTTTCATTGTTATCTTGCCTTGTGTATCACTTTGAACTGAAGCTCACTGTTTATGGGCCAGTAAGGGGATGGTGGCTGAGGGCTGTCCATTGTTGATGGCTGCCGTCAAACCCAGGCCAGCGGTGTAAAAGTGAAAGCGAGAGGCCCATGGCTGGGTCATGGGGGGGTGCCAAAACTCAGCCACTTGTCACTATTGCCTGTCATAAAGTGATCTGACTGCTCATGCTTGAAGGCAAATTGGGCCAGTCTACTAGATAAACATCAACACCAATTTAATGGCTTGAGCACACAATGTGAAGCAGTGCCTCTGCAACCAGGCAAAAAAATTACCAGGCCTCTGCAGAGGCCACAGAGCATGCGAAGAACAATGCCTCACCAAATTAACTGACTGCATATCAGCATACAGGCATGTGCATTACCTTCTCAGTATTACTGGACAATGACCTCTGAATGTGCCCGCAGGCCATGAATGGTTATTACCAGACTTATGTTATGAACTACGAACATCGGTCAGTGGCATGGACATTTCCAAACCAACTCCTGCACTGGGCCAAAGGATTCACACCAGTATCTTCATATTTTTCTTTTTTGTAAGATTTGCTTCAGACAGTACATATTCTAAGAACATTAGTGCTTTCACTCTCATCCACAACATTCACTTTGAGCAATGTCTCATATTCTGTGACTTGACTGTTCTAGATGAAACCAATTAGCAATAGATTATAGACCTCTCATGACAGAGGCAACAGACCAGTAAGAGTCTAACTACCTCTGACCTTCAGTAGTTTCTCCACACCTTATTCCCAAATTCCAAGACTCTGGTGGGCTCCAAAAGACTTTGCACCAATTTTAACATAATTTGCATGCATGAGAGCAAGACAACGGGATTGCTTGAAAAGAAATGGAATCTCATATATAAAGTGACATGGATGGCCAACAACAACAGCAAGATCATTCTCAGCCGGAAGCAGAATACTTAATTCTCCACAACCTTCCAAGTACCCAGTCTGAGTCTGAAGCCAGTCTAGTGCTCGGTTTTGCATTGTGACTAAAAGTGAAACAGGAGTGGAGATTGATCTAAGACTAAAGCGGAGGCTTGGAAAGAAAGACGCTGTGTATTCATTCTGCAAAGCACACTTCTAGAAGTGGCACTTGGCAATTCTTGCTTCACTGAAGTACTAATCTAATGAACAGAAGAAGTATTTACATAGACAAACAGATCTCTTTTTCTGTGTCAGTGATGTGCTTAAGGAGGTGAAGTCAATATCGCTGAACTTTTTTGTTCTCTGTAACAGCATATGTTTTGTGTAACACCACAAGGACAAACAAGAATCTTCAAGGCAGGTCCATAATGTCAAAAATATAAGAGCGAATCTCTGATGTCAAACTTGGTTTAAGGTCAAAACTCTCAGCAGAGTGAGCCCAACATTGAGCCATTAGCTGGGAATGTGCCGCAGCCTGCAAACAGCTGCAGGGGCCACTTCCTGTAGGTTAATGATGCTAAAAGTGTAGAAGTCAAGCATAGCGTCCATTTAGCCAGCTCTAAGAGAGGACTAAACAACATCTCTGCAGAGAGGCCAAACTCCCTGCCCCCCATTCCCTCTCAACCACTCTCTCATCCTTGTGCAAGCACAGACACTTGAGCCAACAGAAGCAAAAAGGAATAACTACACTTGGACAAACTCTTCTGCAGGACTGCAGAAACACTTTGTGATGACAGAGGGAGCTGAGCCAAACCTCCACAGTTTGTACCTGTTGTAGGTGCTGCTTGCGTTAATGCCTCATGGGCCAAAAGCACCTTCCATAGAGCTTTATTATTCTTTCAACAACCCTATACCATTCCTGAGCACCCAGGCAGTGTATTTGGTGTGCATTGACAAACCCCTGGGACCTTCCCAATCCTGATGTTTCGGAGAAGAAATGGACGAGTTTAAATGGTTCTAAGAGGCACAGGGCGTAGAGAGGAGCCGAGTGGTGGGATTTGAGCTCTGCCATGCCGGCCTCCTTTAAGTGCATTCCTATGGCCCCCTTACCCTGTAGTGCTCTTCTGTTCAATCCTGCCCCTAGGCCTGTTGACCCTTGACCTGGCCGGTTGGCTTGGCTAAAGGCTCCTCGTTTGTTACTGGCTTTATCCACTGACAAAGCAGGCAGGAAGCTGGCAACTACCCAACAGCCCCATGGGAGGATGACCATCAGCTTGCTCAGCTTACCGCTTATTAGAGAGAGGGAGGGGAGGAGAGGGGGTTGTTGCGGGGGCTGAATCAGAAACGTGGCCGACCTTTTTTTTTTCGTGCTGACAGTTTTCCTAACTAATGAAACGCAAAATAAGCCTGCAAGCCACAAACGTCCTGATCTCCCGCTAACCTGATCAGCAACGCATGTTAGCGCCTATCAGGCAGCAGTCCAGAGAGCCCACCCCTGGGACCTGACAGAGAGTCTGACTCTCATCTGAGCAGTGTTCCACAGAGCACACTGTAATATTATATCTCTCTCTCACACACATACATAAAAAAAACCACCGCCTTTAATGCCTCTTTTATATCCCTTTGCCCCCTAATAAAATTGATGAACATTTCAGCTTTAAATCTAACACTGCGTTTTCCATGACTGCAGAAACTGCAGCCCACCCCCCCACCCCACCCCATACCTCATACTGAGGCATCAAAGAGAGCTCCAGTAATCCAAACACAGCCACTACTCTCAAAGCTCATGCGCAGTCTTAGAGGGAGAGATAAAGGGGGATTTGGGGATCCACTAAGAGCTTTTTGGACTGACCCAAGCCACAAACAGGAGGGCAGGAGCTGAAGCTCAATGCTTCTCCCACAGCCACAAGTCAAAGGCTTGAATGAGAGAAGCTCTGCAGGACTCTAGCAGGACAGGAATATAGGGGAAGGCCATTAACCTCCAGGGCTAAAATGCACTCTGATGACTCCCTGGCTTGGAGGCTGTTGACAAGCATCTGTGTTCATTTCAACAACTAGTTGAACAACCCCCACCACCAGTGCAGCCCCCTTCCCTTCTCAGGAATGTAACACAACCGCTTGCTGAGGTAACCCAAGCCCCTCCCTTCTCGCATCCCTCACAGGAAGGCTGATGTGAGGTGGAAGACAGCAGTTGTTGTTTTTTTTTTTTCAATACACTTACTCTTTCTCTCACCCAGCCCTTGACACACCCAACAAGTGTGTAATAATTCATGATGCAATCGAGCTGGGAGAGTACAAGAAGGTTTCAACCACTGGAAATGGAATGGCATGCTTCTGTAACGAAGACCTTGAGCATGAAAGTGCTTCAATAAGGGCTGTACCAATGACAGATCTACACAATGAGTCACTATGCATATCATTACCACATCCTAAGATCAAATTAACCCTAAGAGTTCAAAACTACTTGGCCAGATGACAAATACAGTTTTCGCATAGATTTGCACAAACACTTTCATATTTTAGACTCTCAATGGCTGGAGGCCTGTCCAGTGTGTTGATTGACATTAATGTCTCAGGAAGTCATTTTCCTGAGAAAAACACGGTGCCTTTGACCAGGGCTCCTACAGAGGGGAACCTTAATTCTGACCACTTCTGTCTTGGGTGGAGGTCCCTGCTGTATGGACAGAGGACAATGGGTCAGGTCACCCCTTGGGCAAACCAGTGAGCGAGCCATTGGATGGGCCACATTTGCCATGTTGTGGTTAGAGACATACAGTGGACATCTTGAAACAGCTTTGTAGATCACCCTAATTCTGGGGGCTTGAGATGGCTCTCCGTGATTCCATTACTGTCAGTGGTTACCACATCTATTATAGCAATTACAACGCAGTTCTAACACTAGGAATGCTACAGGGAGGAATTGTTAACATCTGCAAAGCTTTTTCCATGTGTCAGGGGTTGTCTTTGCTTAAACACACATCTTTTCCAGTCGCAGCACATTTCTTCATCACACTCCACATTTATTTACTTAATTCCACTCAAACTGTGCCTTAAAGAGATCCCTCTCTGTTTGAGTCCAAATAACTTAAAATGATGCGTGAAGGCTCGCCTTCCTTTTCCTCCGTAGGCTTCATTACTTTTTAATATCTGTGCAGGAAGAGGGAAAAATGGTGCAGAGATAATCAATGGTATAGAAGCAGTAGGCCATTAATCTCCCAACGGATTCCTTTCTAATACACACTTGCACAGGCAAACATGGGCTCTGGCGAATGCAAGTGTCTGCCTGGATGGGTCACTTAATGAAACAGCAAGCTCTAGCCTTCTCCAAGGAGTTTCCTTTCAGTGAAAAATGAGTCCTCCCGTATTTTCTGCGCATCACTGGGGCAGGGGAAGAGATGACAACGAGACATTGAATTCAGGAGGGACTCAGATCTGCCCCATGTGAGCAAGCAGCACAATGGAAGCAGCAGGCAGGAAATGGCGGGAGCACTAGAGTAAGTCCCTATGGAGATATTATCTAGGATCCTTAATGCGAACAAGGGTTCAGCTGATCTGGGAATAGGACACAAAGGCAGGGCATGCAGGGAAAGGTGACCTGCAGCACTGAACCAAGGTAAAGGAACAGATAGGAGCACACGGTGGAGGCTGGAGAAAGAGGGAAGGAAAGGGAAAGTGAGGTTAGGGGGGAAAGGGACGGAGGATATGAGAGACAGGATATAGGGGAGCGATAGTTTGGGAGAGCGAGAGAAAGTGAGAGAGTGGGAGAGAAGGAAAAGCCACCTGGGTCTGTTAGGGAGTAAAGAAGGTGTGTTTTCAGAGAAAGAGCTGTACATGTTGACCTTCGGTCAGGGTGTGCTGTAATTGGAGCTAACTGTGGGTTCTGTGAGACCTCCTCTCAATGTGCTAAACAGCCACCTGAAGACAGGATTAGCCATTGTGACCCATCCACAAAGGTAACAGAGATCCACCTGTGTGGAGCGACTGCTCATAGCACTGAAATGCACACTGCCACACCACAGGCACAAGCATGCCAGAAATGATGAACGGAGATGGAGGGGTAGAAAAGAGCAGGGGAGAGACCGAGTTGATGGGGAAGCTGGTGGGCGGCCTAGCAGCCACAAACAGAAGGACAACAAGCAGATGATTGTAGGCATAAGCCAGGGTGAAGTTTGATATGTTTTTCATGTAGGGAGGATAGCTGGGGGGGTAAGAGAGACAATGCAGCGTGCCTAAGAGGATTGGAGACAGGGATAGAGCACGGTGGAGCCCTGAGGTGGCAGAGATTTGTGCCTGCATGGAAATCCACTGCTGTCACCGTTGGTATGATTCACCCCTGCCAGTGAGCTCTGCTGTGACGAATGAGCCGCACTTCATTTGCTGGTGATTATGCGGGTTGCTGGCCCTCTAAACCCCTTTGAACTTGTAATTGCTACTGGTTTTAAATAATGAACATTAAGGGGGATTCAGAAAAGTGTGGATAATTACAGGTTTCCCTCCTTTTTTGCGCTTCTTGGAAGAAGAGGAGGAAGAGGAGGAGAAGCAGGGAGGTGGTTCTGGCTGCCGAAGCTTGCTGTGTCGCGCCAGGCCTCTTTATCTAAATCATTATAGCAGCTTGGTTTGTGAGCTTTAGAAGGAGCTTTTTGTGTGAACCCCAGCAGCCCTGGGGATATAGGGACTTGTGCACAACGATCAATATTCACACAGATTCACATCTGGAGCCAAAGCCTGCTCCAGTCAGATTTGGATTTATTTGATTTTTTTTGGTTGCTTTTCTTCGCACCTTCAATGTGACTATTTTTGATATAGGACACCCTATCGTACGTACTCATCTGTGTAGCCATACATGCTTGGATTATAGCCACCAGGGAAGCTCTGTTAAGCACGTGCAAAGAGCAGACCTGGTAAGGACTAGGTTCCAAAATGTCACATGGGACCTCAGGCATTTTTAGCAGTGAAATTGTGTTGTGGTCCAGGAGGTGTGGGTAAGGGAAGTTTGCAGCATGCCTGTGTCTTGGCTGGCGGCATAAAAACCACAACAAATTGGGCCACTTTATTGGCTCCTTTGATATGCACTAAAAGATCTGAAATGATATTCAATAGTCAGACTGCTTTAGCCTCACCGTCAGATGGGAAAGACACACAGAGGTAAAGCTCGGGGGAGCAGTAGGTGAGTGGGCTCCACACAGCGAAGGGATTCAGCACCGCGATAAGCAGAAACCAAAACAAAAGCAGCAAAAAAGGGGGGAGAAAAATCACACAACAAAATGGCAGCAGTGGGATTCAGCCCGAGCCTGGGTCCCATGACAAACCAAAGAGAGAAACAGAGTCTGTTTTTGATTTCTGCGCTGTGCACCCCCCCCCTTCCATCCCCACTGCACCTCCTCAACCCCCCCCGCTTTTGCCTGGTTTGCTACTTCCATGTTTGTGCTGTTTCTTTTCCCCCTGCATTTCCCCTCTCCTGGTGTGAGCTGAATATCAAAGGGGCTGGGCTGTGTGGAGGCCTGCAGCACATAAGGCCATCTCCCTGGGCCACTCCTCAGATCCAGAGCCACCGCACTGATTAATGCTGTGGCCTGACCACAGCCTGCCGGGGTCCAGCCCCACTAACCCCTCTGGCACTTCACGGGGGGATAGAGTGGAGAGGGGGGTCTTGAGGAGACGAAGAGGAGGGAGCGCGGGAGAGAGGGCGAGACGGACAGACAGTATTTTAAACCACGCCATGCTCCATATTCAGCCATGAGGGGGGAAATGCACACAAAAACATCAGGGCAGAGAACACATACAGCTGGGCCCCAAAGTCTTCAGCCAGCTTTTTGCCTTTCCACACAAGCGTTTATCTCACGCTGCCCCCACGGTCCATTACATCAATCCAGTGTTTGGTGAAGTGGAGGGCCAGGTCTTTCTCAGAGCTTGTGGGCCAGTGTTATTTCTGCAGATGGCTGACTGGGGGTTACTGGTTTGGGGCCTCCCACCACTGAAGTGCGGACTGCTGGAGGAGTCTCCAGTGAGGTCTGGAGTTTATAAATCTGACTGCACTGCTTGGCATGCTTGGCTTCTCTTCAGGTCGAAGGAGATGCACTCACCTCTGCAGAGCGAGTCACTCGGCTCTGACACCCCTGTGGGACGCTTCGCCAGCCAAGCACAGCCAAGGCAACTGCCAATAACGTGTCCTAGCCTCCAGAAGTCAGCGCAGAGCGATGTTTTTAACCACAGTGTGTCTCTGAGTTACTTTTTGCCTGGTCACTGCTTCAGAGTCTGAGGATCTTTTAAGGATCTCTCAACAACACAAGCTGATAGTATTATTTAAGCAGAGCTTTCATTTACCCGGCTTAATTAAATAACAAGCAGTGAGCCATTAGCACTGGACTGACTGTGACAAAGAGAAAAACTGACCAGTAGCTGAAAAATATATAAATAAAGGACATCTATCAAAGACAAGAGAAACGCTCCCTTTGCTTAACACTCCGCTCTGAGTGATTTAGGAGGCTGGAGTGAAACAACCCATTCAACCTTTTGAAGGGAAACTATGGCGGAGCAGGATTAGAGGGCAATGTGAATAGATTTGATGGCCATTCCACTGTAATGCTGCTGTAACACTTGAGGCTGTTGGAGGCTTATGGTAGGCATAGTGTAAACAAGGCTTTGTCAGTCACTGTTCTGTGACACACACATTCATCCTGGAATTATTGTTAAGGCCTTTGACATGAAATGCAGAGGTTGATGTGGCTTCTCGTATAATTATATAGCCCACAAGAAAAGAGGAGACACACGATATGGACGTCTTAACTTTCGGTGCTCTTTTCCCCCTTCTAGTGAAAAAGCCTCTCGTTATAGGCCAAACGGTAGACTTCTTGCGAACAATTGCTTTTCATAATTCTGGCTAAATGTGACGACTGCTCTTTAAAACATGTGTTTTGATTGTCATGCCGCTGTAACTCATAAAAAGGAGTGCGCCTTTATCAATGAGCCTAGTCCTAGCTCCCCAGGTTTAAAGCTCAGTGTGAGAACAAGGGAATGGGAGAACAGATGGCAGACAGGGATGACTTGCGTCCTCGTTACAGGGCTGCCGAGCAGCCCGTACAAGAACATGCTCTCTGACAAAAGCCAAAACTGGACCGGCCCCTTCAGTAATTAGCCCATACTTCAGCAACTTCAAAAACAGAGCCACTCTCCAACTCCTGTTGACAATTAGTTTGGCTGCTCAAAACCCCCTCATAACCAACTCATAAACACATACGCATACATAATTAGGTTCCCTAGTAGAGAGCCACAAACATAAACAACCACAGAGACGCACAGGCTCGCACAAAAACACACATGGCTCTGAACCAAACTGTTGCCCGGGTTGCCACGGGTGACCGGAGAGCTGACTTCTGGGCTGGGAGGCAAATGAGCACATGACAGATTAGTGTGTGGGCCTCCTTTAGCCCTGCACCCCTCTGACCCCACTGCACCCTAACCCCCATCACCAGCCCCACCTCACCCCACCTCCAGCCTAAGACAAAACAAGCTTACGTGGGGCACTAAATGAAACATTTTTGGAAAGGGACAGATTCAGAGAGCGTGAGTGGAGAGAGTATGTTTGTGCCCAGCCTTTAAAACTATTAGCCGAAGTGCTTTGGCAGCTTAATGGAAGAAGAGACGGAACAATATACACGGATTAGATGGACGCAAGCAGGCAAATACAGAGTGAATGTTTAGTCTACTAGCACAGCTTCTCTAGTGTTTGTCATTTGGAACAAACATCCCTTAGCACAAGTGGGCTGCCATGAAGCCCTATTATTGGCTAAGCCTGTTTATTTGTTTATCCGTTAATTTTCAACGGCCTTTCTAAAACACGTCTCCTAGGGAGTGACCTGGAGGTGACACTGGGTTACCATGGCAATTAATGTTCCTTAGGGGGCAATGAATGCTGCAGCCCAGTGATCCTGTAGCAGCTTGCATTGCTAGAGATAAAACTCAGGCATCATTTCTCATCATGCAGCTCTCGGCCACCAGCATGCATGTTTGTGTGTATCTGTTTTAATAATATCGCTACAAGTGACACCTCTGATGACATTTTTCTGAAATGCAAGTTCAGAAATGAATCTCTGAGCTGCATGAATGAACTGTGTCTGCTGTAAAGTCCCACACGATAAGATGGAAGTTAATGGCAGAAAATGAACTTTATTACACTAGCCCATATATGGCCATGTAAATTTTGTTGTTAGGTTATTGCATAGACCTCCAAAATGTTCATGGCCTATCAGTCCTTTTTCAGTGAGCCCAAGGGAGCAATACACCTGGCTTTGCAGCTTAGCAGCATTTCCTAAACAGACTGGCCAGGAGGCAGCCTGGCATAGAACATGAGAGGTTTTATCTGAGAGAGAGAGAGAGAGAGAGAGAGAGAGAGAGAGAGAGAGAGAGAGAGAGAGAGCCTGCTACCTATCCTCCATCTGACCAACGTCAGCCCCTTGTACAAATCCACTCAGAGCTGGGCCTGGTCTGCTCAAAGGGACCTATTTATTTTCACTGGTGTTTGAAGGTTTACGTTAGTGAAAAGACAGGCCAGGCCTGGAGTGGTATCTTTGTATCTGAGTGCTTCCTGTTTTCATTGCAGTGCCGACCCTTGTCTTTACAGGGGCGCGAGGACTGCTCTGAAGGAGGGAGGATGGGGGCACCAACAGGCTAATTGAGAGAATTCAGAATACATACTGGGGACCCCCTCGGCAATCTGAGCACAAAGTCTTTCCCTTTCCTTGCACTTTTTGCCCTTTCTAGTAGCTTTTTTGTATATTCTTCCTCGCCCTTCTTATATCATGTAGCGTCTAGCAGTACCTAGAGGATTCTGTCCCACTGAGAAGTTTACCTTTCTGATAACATAAGCTCCCTGCAGTATGGGAAAGCCTAGAGCAACAGGCTGGGATTTCCTCCCTTTCTAATGGAGCTGGGAAACATCCAAAAGAGCTAGAAAGGAAAGAGAAACCATCTCAGGGCCTGCTGTTTCAGGTTCCTCCAGCTGATCTCTGCTCCAGGATCACATAGGCCCGCTCATGCGCTGGTGCAAGTTAGCCATAATAACATCACATCACTTGGGGCTTGCATTCATTGCTGAGGATGCTGTGGGACCTTTCCCAAATCCCAGGCATCTTTCCCATCCCTCAGGGAGCTGTTGGTGGATGCCAATTGAAGCGGCCCTTTTACACAGAGACAATGGTAATGGAGAAAGGCTCAGTGAGATTTCTCCCATGAAAGTGTGGGGTCAAAGTGTGCAGGGGAGGCTGGAGAGGGGAGGGCCATCGATTTTGTTATACTGAATCCAAAAGCCAACAATTGTTACTGTTGGCCTGTGTTGTTTTTCCGTGCAAGGTCTGGGGGGGGGGTTGTTCTTTTGAGCTTTTCAGAAGAGGTGACAAAGGCTGGATGTTGAGAACATATGTAGAGAGACCCCTGGAGCTCATGGAAGAGTAGCTCCATGCTGGCCCGAGCATTTGAGAAAATACAACCCTGCTCCTTTCATTCTGCCCTCCCTAATGAATGCCTGAATGCAAGAATGCCCCAATAGGCCATTCAGGGGCCAAAGTCCCCAAGAATTCTCTCTTGCACAAACGCATCCTGAAATGGGAAATACATTTGCCTAACAAATTAAACTAAAAGACTTGGATTTGTTAGTGTGTGGTATGCGTATGCGATGCGTGTGTGTGTGTGTGTGTGTGTGTGTGTGTGTGTGTGTGTTCGATTGAGTAAGGAATTGTATAGGGGGCTGCAGTTAGTAGTAGAGGATAATTCAATTAGGGTCCCTTTTTGCAGAGGAAAAAAAAACTATAAAGGTAGGTTAAAAGGGACGGATTATTGCTTGTGCAAGTCCATCCAGGGTTTTTCACAAAAGAGTCCAATAAAAGTGGAAGAAAACATGTAAAAAGCAGGAGAGCTACCAAAAGAAGGAGAAAATGGGGTCTTGAAAGCAGCACTTCCATGAATTACAAAAAAAAAATCTACTCCTAGGCTTAATCTATCAGGCTTCATTCTTTCTCTCCCTTTCTTTCAGTTCGCTCTCTCTCTCTCTCTCTCTCTCTCTCTCTCTCTCTCTCTCACCCCCTCTCTCTCTTCTTTCCTCATTCACTGCTATTTTAAAACAATTCTAAAGAAAATTGGTGGAAAAGGCTGTACAGTTCTCTGTGAATCACCCTCCTCTTTTGCAGCACAAGCGCTGGAGCTGAGAGAAGCCTACAATAGGCATTCCTTGAGTCGCCAGGAAAGACGCCTAATGATCCCTCAATAAAGCAAGAAATTTCTGCTTGGTGTGAGCCAAGTAAATTAACCAGGAGGAGTGTGTGCTTAAAAAAAATAAAATAAAAAAACACTGTGGTAGGTGGCTCAGAGGAGGCCTCTAAATTCAAGATTTTTCTTCCCACTCCTTAACCAACGTGGAGCTGAGAGGGGAGCAAGGAAAACTATGAGAGAAAAGAGGATCCCTGTGATGTTGTCTCTCCCTAATACTCACCCTCAAATGAGAAAGAAATGTTTTGCAGATTTGCTGAAATCTCCAGCAGAGGAGATGTAGCTGTGAACAGCTGTGAAGTCATTTTGATAATGATGGGAATAATAAGCACATGGCAAGGTTCAGAGCTCTGCCGTTGCAGCTTCAGTGCTCCTGAATAGAGAAAAGTGATTAAACCGCTCCTGATTATCCCTGACCAATATGTAATGGATTTACAGCCCTTTCAATTAGGCTGTATTTGCCCGGCCTCATTATTTGGGCTTTTGGTTAGGTAATCAGGGCCGGGGCTGGGCTCCTGCGCAGGGGGCGATGCAGCCAGTGCAGCCACCGAGGGCGTCTGACCTTCTAAATACACATCCCAAGCCATAGGGCCTCTCTCTTTCACTCTCTCCTTTTGCGTTCACCCACATACACACTCGGTTTCCTGAGCTGGCCCATCTGTGGCCACGTGCTCAGGAGCAGGGTCGCATGTAACCTGACCTGCTCTGTCCAGATCAATACAGCTTGAGCCTCTGATAATGTCCCGACATCAGGGAGGGCAATGCAACATGACCGTCTCAGGGCCCTTTCTAGCCCCCAGCCCCCCACTAACCCACTACACCAGCCTGACCCCCCCCAACCAACTTATCCTGACAACCCACACACTCCCAAGACCTCTTGCAGCATCTCCGAGGCCCTCCCTCCTCGCACACACACACACACAGCAATTCTGTGATGCGTCTTTTAAATATTTAATCTGATGGAAAGTAAGCATGATTGTTTGCTGCAGTGAGAGTATATGTTGTCTGAGGCTGAGAGAGCTGTTTAGTGAAGAGGAGAAAGCAAACACTGTTCCAGAAGCAATCAAAGTAGCCCCTCCTCGCTCCTTTAGTCAGCCAGAGCAGGCTACTGTATCCGAATTGATCTTTCTCCCAAATTAACACGACAAAAACAAGCAGAGCTTTTGCATCCTCCGAACAAAAAAAGACACGCAATGCGCTGTAAATACAAAGGGACATTAAATGTTAATAACGTTCCGCTCCCTCATTTATTCCTGTTTGATTAGACGGCGAAATGTGCACGGTCCGGTTTCAGAAATGTATTAGTGTTACTTCTTCTCTCAGTTTTTGCAGTTCTTGCCAGCAATAGAGCGTAAAGTAATGAGATACTCGAAAATAGCTGCGGTTCAATGCCGTCAGCAGTGCATGAGCAGCAAAAAAAGATTATTTTTTATACATTTCAAAACAATAGCTGTGGATTAAATTGGGTAAATATTACGCTGCACCACTTTACAATAAGACCACCCATGAAAATGGTTCATAGATGCTTTCATTATTTAATTAATAGCTAATAATTAGCTCCCCTTAAAATCACGTATTACCAGTTATAATACGTTAATACAGAGTAAAACTAGTAACCCACAAGAGGTATAACAGTGGATGTGAGCTCACTATTTAGCATTGAAACTTCATTTATCTGTTGTTGCAGTTTTTTAATGGAGAGCTGATATGAGGTTTTTCCTGATAGCGATGAGCTACAGACACCCTCAGTGTGTGGTTGTGAAGAAATAGAGGAGGTGAACAGGTCTGAGAGTGTTGGGGAAGACCTGGTAGCACATACTGGGGCAAATGTTTGATCTAAGTCCATACTGATTGTGTTGACACTGATCATATAAACAGGGTAACTGACAGGCATCCATCAAACATCAAATGCTGATCCGAGGAAGCAGACCTCTGGTGTATCAGCAGTTGCTGTGATTTCAACTTTGGGAATGTTTGAGGTGCTTGTGTTCACGGAAGCGTGAAAATCGCTGCGTTTAATGAGAGTGAGTGTGTGTGTGTGTGTGTGTGTTTGTGTGTGTAAGAGAATGAAGAAGAAAGAACACTTACTGTGAGGTGCTGGAACAGCCACGCTCGCATGATGTTGGTAGCCACCTTGGGAAAGATGCCACGTTTTTTCTGCCTCTTTTTGTCTTTGTCTGGGTCGTCGTCGTCTCCTGTGCCAGGCGAGGCCACGCTGTTGTCTAAGCCGTCTCCTGGTCAAAACGACAAACCTTTAGAAACAATATCTCCCACGGGCATCACACCCCACATGCAAACCGATCACACTCTTGGATGGGAGTTTACTGGATGCGTTTCAGAAAACTCCCTAATCTTGTTCTCTCAAGGAGGCTAAAAGGAGGACTTCACCTAGTTATGGACTTGAGGTCATGTCATTAATTCAATTATAGCTGCACTCTTGATGTAATGTACAGTCTGCTTTTTCCTCTTTTAGGAGGATGCCATACATACAGATAAAGACCCAAACAAACCCACTGAACTGGAGTGTTGTTTCATGGGAGTACAGTACAGTGGCAGAACGAGTAGGATGCTTCATTGTTGCACTTGGACGCACATAATGGACCGCAGTCCAGCTCCCCCTGATCCCTGCCCCCCTCCGGGCCTGCTCATTTGCATGACAGGGGCATGGCGGCTTCGTGCTGCATTAATGTCCGTCAGTGTGTGATCTGGGCAGGAAACATGCGCATATCAAGGCAGGCCAGCTTCCTTTAAAGCCAAGTTCCCAATCCGGGGTCCTCGTCTTTCTCTCCTCCTCTTGGCCATTAATTGTGCATTAGCAAAAATGATTTACTTTTAACAGTCATAGTTATTTTTTCTTGCCCTCGGGCAAGAATGCCTTGAAAGCCTTCCTTGAGGGCATCTAAATTATGTATCTGAAAAACTCCTCCACTAAGGCATAGCAGGACCCCGACATTCTGAAAATTCAGACTTGCATGTCTTCCTGTTTTTGGGGAGGCATCAATCACGCGCACCTATACAAGCCATAATCTCGCATAAATATTTGAACTAATAACATTAAAAAAGGGGAAAGAAAAAGGATCCGACTGATGGCGTAATCAAATGCAAAATAAATGAAGAATACAAGGACAGAGCAGACACTCCTTGCCCTCCCTTCTCAGCTTCTCTTTTCATCCTCTTTCCCTCTCTTTCTCTTTTTCCCTCTTTTTCCAGCTCTGTTTTTTTTTTCTTCACATCATTAGTGCAAAAGCACACGAAAGAGGAAAACAGAGAAGTGGCGACTCTCTCTGCTCTCCGCTCAAACCGGCGCTTCAGCCCCACACACACACACTTACACACACATACACACACGTGGGAATAGTGGACGGAGGCTGGGAGTGCTGTAATTGTAGAATGGGCATTCATTAGCAGCAAATGCCATAAATCCCAGGCTAAGTAAAAGCCCTTGTTCAGGGAAGCCTAAAACAATAAACTGGAGTTGAGCCGTAGCCTCTGCCTGACCGTGTGTGGCTTCCTGAGAAATATGACCCAGGCGGCGTGCTAATTCTCCAGTTTGCTCTCCACTTCAATAATAACAACATCATCGGAGGTGTGCATTGGTGTGAGGGGCGGGGGGCCGTTTTTGGTTGTAGGAGTGCTTGTGTTGTTTTGATGGTGTCATAAGCTACCCCTGCTGTCGGCCACACGGTCACTCTGGTGGACTCCAGACACGGACAGGCAGAGTGGCCCTGGCCAAAAAGGCTGGCAGATTAATTTTATTGGCGTTTCCATTTTCACTGCAATACGATAGCCTCCCCCTCGACAGGGCCAGACCGACCCGTGCGTATTTACAGACTGACCTGTCACTTCATTACCCTCCAGCCCTGGCTGCTCCAGTAGGCTCAGCCTGCCTCCCCAGCAGGGTGAAATCAGACTCCCAGGCTTTCAGCTTCTCTCTCTCACACACACACACACCCTGTTACGCTGTACACAGTGAGTAGCCTGATTCCCAGCTATTGCAATAGCAATGCACACAGTTGCTACTGATACGACGAAAATGATGAAGGTGTTCAAAGGGTTCTTTGGAGCGATGTCAAGGGGTTTTTCGTAGATATGAGATGTGAACGTCCACATAACGTAAAGGTTCTACAGCCATTAAAAGATTTTTCTAGGCTGGAACATCCGAGCCAAGACCCATTAGGGAACCTTTTTTAGGAGTCTGCAGTCAAATCTGTGTACACAGATGGCAGGGCAGGACATGAAGGCAAGGGGTAGAAATCAATGAGAAAAAAATGATGCAACTCTAGTTGTGGGGAAGCAGAGAGACATGGGAGACAAGCAAGCAAGCAGGCAAGCAATCAAGAGGCAAGAAGCAAGAAAGAAAGAAGGAAAGAAAGAAAGAAAAAGAAAGAAAGAGAAAAGAACAGGGGGAAACTTGCACACCCTCATTACATCTAAAGGCGAGCTGGTGATTTACATCCGCCCCCACTCCTTTCTTATGAGCCAGAGAAGGAGCGCTGCAGGGCAAATTGTCCCAAACGCTAATGGCTTCTGACTGTTCCCTGGCAACTCTGGCATTTTAACCTGTGTGGATGTGCACTCTGCTAAAAAAAAGAGAGAGAGAGAGGGAGAGAGAGAAGGGAAAAAAAAGGGAAGGGGAAGCGTCCCATCATCTGCCCGTGTGACACAGATGGGGGATGGCTATTAGGAGGCAGGCGAAAGGCCTCGGGGAGGAGAGGTGCTGGAGTGTAGCCTCAGGCACTTTTGGAAAAGCAGCGCCCTTGGAGGATGGAAAAAAAGGCAGGCCCTATCGCTCTCTTTCTTTATTCCCCCCTTTCTCATCCTCACTCTATCCCTTTGCAAGAAAAAGTACCCCCGACGTAAACACTCATACTTCTGTATGCATGAACAGCCAGAACGCCGCTGACCTTAGATAAGGCCACCTGATATTAGCAAGGATAACTGAGGCAACTCTGATAATAGCTGGATGAATAAATAGGTGAACTCTGTTGAAATAGTCCCGCATCACCAAAGGCCGATTATTAAACATGCAGAGCTACATTTCCCTGTGTGCTGTTACTGGCTGCTTGGTGCTCATTAAAAGTCCAGGATGTCAGTAAATATAACATTAACAGAAATTTGGGAGAATTTGGAGGCGAAGTGCTGTCTGCCCGCGGACATACAGGCGAGTGATGTACGCTGCGTGTCCTGGATGGTGAGAAGAGTGTGTTTCCTACAGGCCCTATTTGCCTGCAGGATGCTACAAATAAGACCCGCGGATATGAGTGTGTTGGCTCCATTGCTAGCGGGCACGGCACACTCAGGGGGAGTGCTCAGGGATGATGCTGAGGGCACTGCACTGGGAGTGTCAAGCTGCAGAGATCTAGAACATCCTAAACTCCCATCGCAAAAGCCTTGGGTGCAAAGATGTGATAATAATTTGCTCTGAAATTTAAAAGGCTAAAGCGGCGTAAGGTCCATATGTTGCTTTTCTGATCTTTGAGACTGTAATTGTGCATCAGGTCTCGTTGTGATCCACATTCTGAGATCTTGCCTGACAAAAAACTCAAGGGCTGAATGTTCCCTATTTAGAAAGTGAAATTTGTGATTATTTGAACACAACCCAACACTCCTAAAATGCTTCCTCTGCATTTAACTCTTTCCACAAATGGTTCCTTGCTCAAGGGTAACTGAGGGTAACCTAATGCAACCCAAAACCCAGTGCCTAACCACCAGGACACCACTGCCCTCTTTTAAATGGCTTTAAAAAAAACTCTAATTCTGCAGTTCTTCAAACTCCAGACTCACACTTTGCATGAACCAATGCGGTGTGTCAAAGAAGCATCCAGTAACAGGTTCATTAGAAAACAAAGGGGGTTCTTCTACTTCCTGGATGTTTAGGCAGCTTAGTGTACCAGTATCTATGTCCCAGACTCTGCTCTTAGAGGCATACAGCTTTTACCAAAACAGGATCTGGTACAAAAAAAATATATGACAGCATGTCTGGGGCTGTAACAGACCATTGTCAAAAATGTTCTTTAAACCAGGCAAATATTGTTCAAATGAATCATTAAATGGTCCTGTATAGTATCATTACAGAAGAACCCTTGAAGAACCCCTTTTTTTAGGGTGTTTGTCTTTGTGGAGTGACTTAGCGGTGGATTTGCGTTTCGGTTGGCTTGGCCGTTTGTTTCAGGCTAATGGAGCATGAATGTGAAGGCAGTGCCGTCCAGAGGCTGTGCTTAAAGTGACTAATTACAGCCCCCCTCCCTACCTAAAATCCCCCCCAAACAGCCGCTCAGGCATGTTCACCGAGACTCTGCCATGTTGAGCAGAAAAACAGGGAAGCTTTGCACTCAGTGTTTAAAGCAGAGGGGTGCAGGGTGGAGTGCAGTGACCCAGGCCACAGTGCTCACCCTCAAAGAGAGAGAGAGAACAACACAGGCCCCGTCCTTACCTTGGCCTGCAGCGCTGCCCCTGCTGCCCCCCCCACCTCCTTTCTACTTCACAACTCCCTCGCAGAGAAAAGGAAAAAAGAGGGATTTTAAACCTCTTTTTCCCCCCTTTTCTCCTCAACTTTTCAGCCGGCATAAGCAGCGTTTAGCACATTCAAGGGCTCAAATGGCTGCCAATGTGGGCCGGGAAAAGGGCTTCTCCCTCTTTTGTCCACCCACCCCCCTCCCTTTTTTTTATTTACTCAGGATTCACGCAGGCACCCAGACCACATGTTCCTGACACAGAGCACTTCCATTCACACTCCAGCAGGCCTCATCACGGAGGCACACACACGCCAGCCGAGCGCACACACTCACAAAACACACAACGCACACACTCATTTCCACCGGGTTCGAGTTCAGCACTCTTCAAAGGATCAATCCGATTCTCCGCTTTGGTTCAGGCCGCAGCTCGACCCTTGCTCAGGTACGGAGAGCAGCATCGCCCACAGGGATTGCTTTTTTATGGCAATTATTTCCTGAGCACTGCTTAAAAAAGCAGCAGCCCGCACACTGGCCCGTAAAACAACAGCTTGGTAAACACCGTGCGCCGCAAACAAATTGGGAGTGTGATGGCGAGAGTCATTAGTGACTGTGTGAAGGCTGTCACTGCTCTAACACTCTTCTTCTGTTTTTCCATACAGCTGAATCAGTGTAAGCCACCCTCCCCACACACACACACTCACACACCACATAAACTAGTCTCGCCTTCGCACACAGCTGCATCCTCTCTCAGAGTTAATCTCTATCTACCCGGTATTGTCTTTTGTAACTCCCCTACTAATGTGTGGTTGCTTGCATGTTCTGAAGAACACATGGTTAGGCATGCTTGTAAATGAAGTGGAATAGGAGGTTTAATGAGATGTCTTTTTGTCCTGGGTGAATGCAGCGTGTCTAGGGAGGGGGCTTCTTTCCCTACAACCCCCCGCATATGAGGCCTCCCAGCCTTGCCATCAGGCGGATAGCTTTCTTCCATCCCAGGAATGTTCCAGATAACTATCATCTCTCCACTGAAGCACTGCCCGCCTGACCCTGCAGCAGAAATTTCTACTCTGGACAAGGTGGAAAAGGAGGAGCAGGGTGGAGGGGCGTCATGCCTACCTTTTCATGCAATACCCGTGCAAGACAGTCACCCTGCCTTTCTCTATAAAGGGATAGAAGGAGTAAGAGTGGAAGGGAGGAAGAAGGAAAGCAGTGTCCCTCTGCCAACAGTTCAAAGCGATAATCATCTGCCAATAGGCCTGATGTTTGGGGAAGCCGGGGCTATGTATATTATCAAAGGCTTTGGGGTGGATAATTACAAGTGTAATTAACCTGCTACCTGTAACAACAATTATCTAATTACATTATAAGTAGGGCCTTTGAGAGGCCCACAATGGCTGTTCCCGGCCCACTGATTGCACCCCTGATTTTCCATCTGCCCCCTCCCCTCCTCCACTCATTAGCCTGTTAATCACTCAGATCCGCTGATGATTTCATAAGTCACAAAACCTTTCATTTAGAGCGGCGCTGCATGCACGGCCCCATTACAGAGGCTTTGGGCCTGCAACTCTGAAAATGGCCTGGCCCAAGTTGCCATTGCCACAGCAAGGAAAAATGAGCAGTGGGGAAAAAAAACTTAGAGCATCCCTCTGGACTGTTTCATTTCTAGATGGCAAAAACATGTTCCCAACACATAAGGATATGGCTTTGTGGTGGGATCTTCTGCTGAAATCTATTAACATTTAGTGCTAACAACTCACCCTGTCTGCAGTGAGCCAATGAGAGGAGTTCGCGGAAGGGAGGGGTGTGTCTCCAGCCAAGCAAGTTCATTTGGAGGAGTTAAAAAAAGCAATCAAATGAAAAGAAATAGAATAAAGATGTGCGGCTGTGAGAGAGGGTGAGAAAGAGAGAGAGAGAGAGAGCAAGAGAGGCAGGCTGTTGCAGATGTCAGGATCCAATTTGCATGAATGGCAAAGGGATAAATTGCTAAGGACGGCAGAGTGGTGGTACACCCCCACCTCCCCTCGCACTCTTTTTTTGGGGAGAAACTAAAAGGCGTTGTGATGCCCATGACTGCCCTTCGCTCCAGAGACAGGGATCAGAGCCTAATGAAGGGCCTTGGGTCTAGACCAAAGATTTCACACTCAGTGACTCGCTTACAACTCCGCCCCGTTCCCTAAACTAAGCACACATCCTTGCACTCTTCCTCACTGTGCTTTTTTTCCACAGTCAAATTGCACTAATTGGTCCCAGAGGTTATCGAGGTGCACCCGGTCTCTTAAACACCATCTTAGAGCTTCTTCTATCACTCTTTAACACAGGAGAGCTTCTCTCTCTCTCTCTCTCTCTCTCTCTCTCTCTCTCTCTCTCTCCATGTACACTTTGATGGCTGTATTATTATGGAAAACAAATAATGATTGAATCCACGTGCCTTGGCGCTTGTCTTGGAGCCCTTGCCATTGGTGGAGGCGGAGACCCGCCGAGCAGAGCAGTTCACACTGCAGCAATTAAAGTGTTAATTACACCAATAATTAGTGGAACAAATTACATAAATTCTCACCAAAACAGGATTCATATGCTCCGTAAATGACAAGGGGAAAACTGTGAATAACAGTAAGAGCAGAGAGAGAGAGAGTGAGAGACTGAATGAGCTTTAAAAGAAAACAGAGGCGGAGAGAAAAGAGGCATGGATTCAGCTGCTAACGGCAATATAGCTTTATTAATCCCTGGTAAGGGAGTATCAAAGTCCTCTTCAGAAAAGAGAAAGAATGAGCAGGCTACAAAGAGAGAGAGAGAGAGAGAGAGAGAGAGAGAGAGAGAGAGAGAGAGAGAAGCTTTCCCCCACTCCAGTGCTGAGGGTTAGATTCTACACATCTCTACAGCAGCACTCAGGTGATAACAGTCTTTATAATGATTCTCTACCCCCAATTACACTTCAGACTAAAACAAATATACAATCCCTCACTCCGGGAGCAACGCCTTGCAGTTATTATAAGCAAAGCCCACCACATCCGCCGGACACCGCCGTCAAAAGAAGGAGCTCCCGAGCCGGGCCATTAGGACGACATGGGGCAAAAAGAGATGGAAGAGCAAATGAATTAAAAGGTTTATAAAAAGGTTTATAAATCAACAAGTCAACCATCAGATTGTAGCCTCTGCTCGGCAGCCCCTCTCATCAGCCCACTGCCATGAAGTTTTGCTCCGAAATGTCCTGGAGGCAGGGAACAAAGCGAGCAGAACTGATTACTGCGCCGCGGCCCCACTCCACTCCGCTCCGCCGGCTAAACTCTGTTTGGCTTCCTAATGAGCTCACTAAAAACCCAATTCATCACCCATAACCCTTTCTCAACCCTCCTTGAAATTCGCTGCTCTGGATTTTAGGCTGGGGGAGGAGGAGGGGGGGAGTCTCACAGGGGTGACGGGGGTGTCCCTGCACTCAGGAATGTCCGCCTCTCCCTCAGCGGGACAAACGCACTTCACTGGCCCTAGCACTGGAGATTTCCACATTAATGCCCCTTCCCCATCCCAGGAATTCAGTAGGAAGGGAATGTGGCAGAAGAGAAGGAAGGAGGGGGTGGAGGGGGTGGGGGGCCTAATGGAAGACGAGAACGGAGGAGAGAAGGCAGTCTTAGCTGGTAGATCCTACAGTGAAGACAAACAGCTGAGGGGAGAGACAATTGTAAATTCCTCACCATCAGTGGAGATGTGAGCTTGGTGTGAATGCATGTGTGTGTGTGTGTGTGTGTGTGTGTGTGTGTGTGTGTATGTGTGTGTGTTTGAGAAAAAGGGCACAGGGGGAAGCTAAACTCCCTCAGTTCCTCATTACATGGAGTCAGAATGATCCTCTTGGCACCTGAGCTGAAACCCAGAGATTACAGAATTGATGAATCCTCGGTTTAAAATGCAGCTGTTTTATTCTGCTTTAGTAATTAATTCTTTTTCCAATAGTGTATTGATTAAGCGTAGCCCCTGATAAAGTTCAAACTGAGAAGAGTCCCCCACCCCACCCGTGGGCCGGGCCTGGCCTGCTCACCAGAGTCAATGAAAAAACTTCCTCCTGTTCCACCTGCCCCACTCTCTATCTCTCTCTACCTCTCGCCCCACTCTCTATCTCTCTCTATCTCTCGCCCCACTCTCTATCTCTCTCTACCTCTCGCCCCACTCTCTATCTCTCTCTACCTCTCGCCCCACTCTCTATCTCTCTCTACCTCTCGCCCCACTCTCTATCTCTCTCTACCTCTCGCCCCACTCTCTATCTCTCTCTACCTCTCGCCCCACTCTCTATCTCTCTCTACCTCTCGCCCCACTCTCTATCTCTCTCTACCTCTCGCCCCACTCTCTATCTCTCTCTATCTCTCGCCCCATTCTCTCTCTCTCTCTCTCTCACACACACAGAGGCACAGTTTGCCTTCATAAATTAGTCAGGCCTGTAAGGAGCCCTGTTAGTTGATCGCTGCTTTTGTCTCCCCGCTTGCTGACTTGCCTCTCTCTACTGCTTGGCCTTTTGTGCTGTCACACACACACACTCACACACACACACACACACACACACACACACAGAAACACACAGGGAGTCCCTGTGCAGTTCATTCAGACTCACCCCCCTCACCTCGATCTGCCGTGTGCAGGCAAAGAACACCTCTCTCACAAAACTTCACTTTGCATTCTTTTTTATCTGCCCTTTTTTCCATACAGCTGTGAGCCCCCGATCAACAGAGAGCACAACAGCCTCTCCAGGGACCCAACTAGCAGAGAAATCAGATACTCCTTTACAAGAGCCGGGGCTGCTCGTGTCTTGTCAAGACTCACCTACCGGCTCCTTTACAAGTCAATAACCATGGCCTGCTGTCCTTCCCACAGACATTCCAGACTGTAATTATCATTTAACAAAAAAAAGTCACCGCTTTTCTCATTCTCTTCCAACTAAAAGGGGAACTCCTCTCCCAACGTCCTAACTGAGGCATGCCTTATAAAAGGTGCCAAGGAGAGTTCTGTGAAGCAGAGCCACTTTTGATTCCCTAAAGAACCATTTGTTTTCGTTATCCTGTTCAGGATCATATTTTATACCTGATCTCTGTCCAGACAAAACCTCGCATCTCTCTATTTTGTCACTTTTGACTTTTTAACATAAATTCACAGCTGACCTTTTTCACTGGATGACAATTTAACAATACATGGAGCAAAAGGTCTGATAAAAATATTTCATTCCCATTAACAGATGGTCTTTGCTTCCACTGTATGGTTGCCATTTGGGGGATACAAGGTTCTGTTCTGACCAAATCTGAGAACTGAGAACCTTCTTACACTGAGGAACCTAAAGAGATTCATGCGGTTTCTCCGAGAACTGTACTCCGAGGCTGAAAAGAGTTGAAGAGCCAGAATCGTTACCGTGAAAGTAAAGTCAAACAATAATGGAGATGTAAATGAATTAATGAAGAGGAATCGTAATTTTTGCTTACTGACTTTACAAGACAATTTCCCTCCGTTAATGGAGTCGCCTGTGAGCATTTGATGAGCTCTCTGGCGTCCGTGCTTCTAAAGGTAAGTTCAGCAGGTCATTTTATTATAGCCCAATCCTGGCACTCTCCATGACTTTAGAGCCTTGACAGCTCTTGGCAGTAAAAATTGCACACTAGACATGGCTGAGCTGGTGAGGAGCTTATTACCACGGTGAAAAATAAGAGTTTGGGAGTGCAGGGCTCAAATTACTGCCACTCTAGCACCTTGACCTGCCCAAATGAATTTCCCTCATCGCATTCCTCGCACATTTACTTAATTAGGTGTCTGACATTAGTGGTGGGAAAGTTGCTCCTGGAAAACGGAAGCAGAAGATGAAGGCGGTCCAGCCCTGACTGTGCTGGGCTTCTGTGACGTAGGGTTTCTTGGACTGCATGTTGATGTGGCCAGCGTAATTTCCTCCTCCTCCAGATATCATTATAATGGAGCACGTCCCTAATGGTGGAGCTTAATTGGCAGCAGAAAAAAAAACTTCTGACGTAATTCATCAAGAGCCTCTCAGCCTCTTAGCTCCTTCAAACCATTATTTTCTTTTCTTTAGTCTGCTTGTTTTTCCTTCTTTTGTGTCTCTTTCTGTTTTTCTTTTTTTTTGTGGCCCCCCATTATTGACTTTCCAATTTTCCCTTCCCATCAGACCTCAGCAGCAGCAGAAGCTGCCTGAAGCTGAGTGGCTGAAAGCATAGCTCCGACCATCCAATAATCCACACAGAAAGAGAGAGGCCATCTTAGCTAGTTATCTAAAACGTATAGTGTAGAAGAGCTGAAGAAGGAAGCAGGAACAGAATGCAGCGGTACAGAAAATCTGAACAAGCTGCTCTACGATTTGCAGACGTGTGGTGAAGGGCTGGAGTGAGAAGAAGCTGCCAGCGGTGGCCATAACCTGCTCAATAAGGGGGCTGCAGCATGCCTTCAGAGCCACAGGGAGCACGACTCATTTTCCTCACAACAATAGACCTGGATGGGCGCCCACACAATGGCAGGTGCATTGAACAGCGGCCGGCCGGTGCAGCAGAGAGCAGACCAGCACCACACCAGCACTCCTCTGCTGCGTAACCTCTCCTGCTCTCCGTCTCCACCCGACTTCTCTTTACTATAAAGGATGAAAACGATCTCATGGGGTCCGAGGGAAGAGGAGTAGCAGCAAGGCCTTTGGGGCAGAAAAAAAAGACCAGTCCTACGCCTTGGCCTGGCTTTTTCTCTCTTGTTATGTATCCCTCTCTCTCCCTCTCTCTCTCTCTCTGTCTGTCTTTGTGTGTAGTTTTTTTTAATAGTTGCAGAGTTTGTTCTCATGCGCTGTTCGGCTGTCCTCCAGGCCATGTGAGGGGTAAAGGCAGCATTCCCCCACCTTCAGAGCATTCTTTCTGGGGTCAGGGGGTCAGCCTCCACAGATGTCTCCAGCAGACAGGCAGTTGTCTGAGGACTGCATCCCAGAGAGTAAGCATTCGGCCCAAACAATGCGGGTCAGCCCTCAGTAAGGCGGATTTTTTTTCTCTCCTTCCTCTGTCTACTTTAAATAAAGTCTTTCTGCCTTTTTTCCCCAACTACACAGCTTATTCCTCCGCTTTATTTCTCCTCTGAAAGTGGCTATCAGTAGATAGAGTTGTCGCCTTCTTTCTTTCTCCCATTCACGCACTCTTCTCTTCCTAAACTTCCTACAATTGTTCTAACGGTGCCTTCGTCATTCCTGCCTGACAGTGCAAGGGAAGATGCCTTTTAAAAAAGGAGAAGAAACACAAGTTGCCAGGGCAGCGAAATGACAACGCAGCCCCTCTTGGGACATGCAAGTTCACAATGCATGGCATCGAGGGGCAATATTTTTAGGAGAGCATCACTTGGCTGCCTCAGACCCAACGAAAGCAGCATCAAAAGCGAAATCCTCCACCAAACGGCTTTCATTAAAGGGAAATCAAGCTTCTGTGTGTTGGGTGGGTAAAATAATGCCAGGGAGAAAACAGAAAGGGAAGAGAAAGGCTGGGTGCATTTAAGGAGCATGTTTTCGCCTGGAAACATGGAAACTGTGTAATTGCAACAACCTTTTAGAAACGCAGCAGCCGGGCCATCTCTGAATAGCATTTCGTTCTTTTATATCTTTCTTTGAAATGGTGTGCAAAGTGTATGTGTGTGTGTGTGTCTGTGCTTTTCACTCCTCAAAACAGCCCCCCTTATTCTGAAATTGATAACCTTCTAAATGAATTATCGTAATGCATAATGAACGTTATCTCCCCCCAGGCTGCGGCCCTGTTTGGCATGTTGATTTGTTTTGTTTCACATTACCCTTCGTTCTTTAAGAGTGCTCGCTGCTTGAGGCATGTAAATAAGAAATTATCCTTGCTTACTAACACTCCTAATACCTCCTTGGGGTAATTAGAAATTATTAGACTGCTGCCTCCAATAACAAGAGCTAATGGCACTAACTACTGTCAAAGCCAACACCTCCTTCATCCCACTCCCTTCAGACGCAGGAAACAAAAGCTCTCCACTGTGTGCGGACTGCAGGGCACGAGGCTGGCATCCTCACCCCCCCCAAAACAAGCACCCCCACGCTCAGAGACTCATTATAGCACACGGGAGAGTGGAAATCAGGCTATAAAATGAGCTTATCTGCAATAATGCCCAAAAAGCATTTGCATAAACGCGTTAACTGTGCCGGTGCAAGCAGGCGGGGGAGAGACGAACTCAAATCTGCCCGCGCTCTCCTTCTCTTCCACCCACTCTCTTGGACGTGAGCTGTTTGTTGGAGAGGTACCTGTAGGGTATGCCTGCTAAGCTCAGCTACAGCTCCGGCATGCTTCCATGCCTGCACTACAGGCTGCGGCACTCAGCCACAGGATGCAGCAAACACTCGTTTCTCCCAGGAAGAAGGGGCAACGAGCTGGGGTTCGGACTTTAGCAGAACCATGGGATGGTGGGAGGGAGGCCAGGCAGATTAGAAAGCCGAGGGAGCCAGAAGAAAGGGAGAAAGCAGAAAGGGAGCAAGGCCCATTGGACAAACACAAAAGGGCCGATGGGAGGGGGACCCAGGAGTCAGGGTTAATTCCCAAATAAGTACACCTTAAACGGCCTGGATGAGCAGTTAGGCAGAGATTTGGAGTCTCCCTGCAGGTGTGTCTTTGAGCGCGCTGGCCCGTCTCACCTCTTTCCCTGCTTGGATGGAAACCCAGCAACAAACACATGGCGAAAACCAGCCTGGCTGCTGCTGTTTCAGGGACTTCTCGGCTTTGCTTCATAAAAACACTCCAACAGTTTAGTGAGAAACAAATCTGGCAGAGACAGGAGTGATTGGATTATCACCCCTCAAGAATGACTTCTTAGCTGACCCCCTCAGGCATGGCTTGCTAAAACAAGACCCTGAAAAAATTCCAACGCAAAACTGGTGTCTCTTTAATGGGCCAGCGCATTGTCATGCTTGTAAAAATACAGCAGCGTTAACGGAGCAGCCAGAGCCCCCCGGGGGCGTGGTCTCAAATCCCTTTTAGCCATATTACATCAGGGCCTCTGTGTTCTACATTGCCACGGTGACAGGAAGGGGGCTGCAGAGTGCAAGCCCTTCATATAACAGCTCTCTCTCACTCCCTCACTCTCTCTCTCGCTCTCTCTCTCTCTCTCTCCATCGCTTTCTCTTTGTTTTCTTTCTCTTTCTATTTCCTTGCACCACTCTACACTAAAAGTCCCCCTGCTACATGGCTCCATATCATGATTTCCTGCCCTCCCTCCTGAACCTCCTCGCCGTTAATTACAACCAAGGCATGAAGAAAAGGTGCAGAGTGACTTAAAAACTTTCCCCATAGCCATCTCTAACAGTGCGTAACACACAGCCCCCTTCAGCTGCTGCACAAGTAATTTTAGTCATTTTTTCCCCGTGTTCACCAAACATTAGTTTGCAGATTGGGCTGACCCACTTGCTGCTTTACGGATGGACAGGCTAGCCATGATTACAGGCCAGAGGGATGAGAGAGAGAGCGAGAGAGAGAGCAGGCAAGAGGTGGGGAAAAAATGTAAAATGATCGTTAATAGTACTCTCACCAACTTACAGAGCTTTAATAGTACTATTTCCTTTTAATGTGTTTTTATCCTTATCCACTGAATCAGGCATGAGAGTGGGTGAGAGAGAGAGCGAGAGAGAGAGAGAGAGAGAGAGAGAGAGAGAGAGAGAGAGAGAGATGATCATTCCGTTTAATCGCCCTCTGGAAAAAGGCCAGACAGTCTACTACAGAGAAAGGCAGAGAGAGAGAGAGAGAGAGAGAGAGAGAGAGAGAGAACAAGCCAGAGAGAAGGCGAATTAAGCTGGGAGTGCTTGTCGAGAAGAGGAAGAGGCTCAAAGCGCAGCCCCCTGAAACGGTTTCGGAACAGAGTAGCGAGGCCTTTTCCCGTAAAGGCCTGCGAATGCTGAATCCAGCAAGAAATCTGCTCTCAGAGCGCAGGGATCCACTTTAAAACTATCTACATTAACTATAGTTTTCCCTATAGATTAAGCATTCGCCATGAATAATTTAACCACTCTTATGCTAATGGGAGCCTGAGAGTATCCCCTATGTTGTTTTTTCCCCTCCAGCACAACTATTCTCGGCATTCAGAAGTCATTCTGTCCTTCCAAAACTAACTCTGAGGAACAGATGCCTGCCTGCTTACAACACAACGTCCCAGCAGCAAGAGCTTCTTGCAGTATCGTTAAATTCAGAATGGAATCAAGCTGTTGAATATGCCTCTAAATCCACATCATTTGCATATTAACTTCATAGTAATTACTAAATAATTTACAGGAGCTGGTTTGCCGAACAGTAAGTCTTCGGAGGATTAACTCGATAAGAAGCCCAGAGCTCAGTTCATCACAGTGCGTATCCCAAACGTAGTTTCCTAAAAGCACCTGTTCCTTCCTAAACCCTTTTGCGCATGAGCTGCATTCGCCTGGCAGTGTGGTCAGATCCGCTGTTGCTGGGCTGAGTCTGGGCACTGTGTAAAAATGATCAGTCCTCCAACAGCTGGGATTGATGGCCGTGAAACAGCAGGGACCGCTGCTGCTTTATTGTTTATCTTTTGTTTATGGGGCAGTATTCAGGTTTAATTATTCCTCTAAATTAAACTCTTAACAGGCACAGAGAGACAGCCAGCAACCCCCAGGCCCTCCCTCTACACACACACACACACATACACACACCCAAAGCATCCAGACACTAATACACACAAGATTTCAATGTGGACTGGGGCAACAACAAAAAAACGCAACAAGGCCTCCATCTTGCGTTTACTGAAATGGGAATCCTTTCTGCATTTTATTTCCTTTCTTTTTTCTTTTGTTTTCTGCAGTAAAAACATTAGGAGTGTATGTCCAAAAAGAAGCCAAATCAACAGGGATTGCTCATAGTGGAGCTGCTGGGTCTCCTGTCAGGAATAACTCCCTATGGTGAGGTCCACAAAAATGACCCCTCACCAAAGGGGCCCAACGCTGGGAGAGTTGGGGAGATACAAGAATTTGCCATAATTCAACTGCCAGTATGGACATGCAGAGAGCACTGGGGGGAGACCCACACAAAGGGTTATGTCCAGTTGTTGAGGGGGTTCAAACCACCATGTCGTTCAGGGGAAGCTGTTCTACATAATTCAGTGGGTGAGATGTAAACAAAGTCATTCACAGTGGTTTGATCTGAAATGCTCCGTTTGGGAGGAACTTAGCCGTCAGAATTGTTCTGTACTTCACAGTGGTGGTGAATGGGACCAGACATTCGGTCCGAAAGCACCTTCAGAGAGAGCCAGTCAGTGAACATATTGCATGATATCCGTTTTACGATCCTTTTGAAATGAATTTGGTCTCAAACATAAATATTAAAAATTAAAATCCAATATTGAAGCCAAAATGTGTTATTGTGAAACACAACAAATTCCTCTGCATTTAACCCACACCCACATACGTGCAGCAGGGGGCAGCCATATACAGTGGGAGCAGTGATGGGGACGGTACCTTGTTCTAAAGTACCTCAGCTCAACCTACTGGTCTGGGATTCAAACCCACAACCTTCCAATCCTGTTTATCAGGCAAAAAGTTTATCAAGCAAAATAATCCTTAAAGAAGACTTTACTGCTTATTTTTCCATCACTTGCATTACATACAAACACTCAGACGCATGTAGGTTCACTGGTGGATTTAAATATTTTTTAAAGTGCTATGTTTATATTGCACACTGCTCCATTCACCACCATTGTGTAGATATTTCTGCGATGCACCACTTCACATGAACGCTACCCGAAGAAGATCAACACCTGAATAACGCTGAAATTGTGGAACATCAATTCCTTCATCTGAACAACAGAGTGAGAGTGTGTGTTACGTTCAAGAAAAGACAAAATAGCTGTAGTTTTCTGTGGTATCATTGACTAGTACGCGTTTTCTTTTCCAAAAATGTCGTCAAAAACTGTCCCTGACCTATATGTCTAGATGATGAGCAATATCCCAAAATCAGTGGTAGAATGGGCCTCCTAAAATAGAATACCCCAGGCTATTTTTCTGCCCAGTTTTAGTCTTATATGACTTTTTTTTCTGCTGAATATCTTTTTCCTGCAATGTTTCTTTCTATCATTCGGCAAATCCATAATTGGCCTGTTTTGAGAACGAAAACTCTTCGCTGATGAATAGAAGAGTAGCACAGGCTGCAGCCTCTCCCTGCATGCGTTTAGCTGTGAAGCTCTGTCCAGCCAGGCCTGGGCAGGAGCTGGGAGTCAGCGAGTGCTTCAAGCGTTAACGTAATTGCAAGAATGTGAAAAATGAGGCGGCGGGGCTCCTGAGCAGAGCGAAAGGTCACAGCGAGCCTCACACAAAACAACTGGCTGCAGGGACAGCCTCATTAGAGCAGTAAATTGGCTGCACTCTCTCTCTCTGTCTTTCTCGCTCTCTTTTTTGCTCTCTTTCTCTCATTCACAAGAATATAAAGTGTGTTTTCTTGCTGCAGTGTTTAGAGCTTTTTGGGCCTGGCAGTGCCAGGTCAGGCCCAGGCACTTTACACCCTACCGTAACTATCTTGGCCCTTATTGATCAGTTGTTACTGGATCTGGTGCAGAAAGGAGTCGATAAGTGCTCTGTGGATTACAGGTCACTTGTACTTATGTGTGTAAGATAATCAATAGGCAGTGCATTTCGCCCTCCCTCTGTGCTGTCAATTCCTTTTCTCTCTCCCAGCCCAACCCTGAAAAAAAGGAACAAGGAACACACCATATGCTGTGAAATGGCGCTGCTCCACTATCTTCATTCTTGTAGCTATTACAGTAGCATTAGCTTATCTGCACTGTACACAGCAATTACCCAGTGAGGTAAATGATGCAGTTAAGCACTGTTTCCCCATGCTTGAACTGGAGAACTCCAACACTGCCACACACTTTTACTAACACTTCTAACGGCCGTTGACTCGTTTGTCCATAAAAAGAAAACTTTACATAATTTTCCAAAAATTGCAGATATAGATCATCTGGATATACAGACATAGAGCTGCTTAAAGATACAAGGTTCTAGACATAGGGTTCCAACCACTCAGCATCATCAGTAAACTAATCACCTAATCATCTGGAATCATCTGCACCTGTTTCTTCACGGCTTCATGTCTTAAGTTAGACGCTTTGTTCTGCTTGAAGGTTCAGATGTAGATCACTGTGTGGATTAACCAACACAGAACTATCAAACTGCTCAGGTACAGAGACTGGACTGAACATGAGAGACAACAACACTGTCCTTCAGGAAGATCTGGAGAACTGTCCCTCAGTGCTGTAGTCAAGCCCAAACATGTGTGGTGTCCAAATCCTGCTTCTTGAGTTAACTATGAGGCTAATGTAGCTAACAAAATAAAATATGTTCAGTGTGCATTTCCTTCCCAAGGTGCGAAAGAGGACAGAAGCTCCAAATTGTCCAGGAAACAGACCACCCATATGTTTTTCATGCTCTTTCCGGGTATTATTTACTGGTCTTATTCATTAGGCCTGATGAAGACAATAATGTGCCAATAAATGTTTGGCTCTTTTTAATGTTTCTCTTTTTACTACTGCAATGCACTAAATAAGAAACATATCATCCCCACAGGATGCTAAATGTTTCCTTTGGCAGATCTGAAACTGTGTGGTGAACCCCTAAAGCCTGCACCACTGCCACTGAGCCCTTCCTGCACAGCAGGATGGCTAGCAGTGATGAAACTGCTCTTGACAAGAGAGAACCACAAAGGTCTGTAGTGAGTGTGGTGAGTGCGGCTTGATTTTTAAATAGCCATCGCTCCAGACAGCCAGGCTGAGCAGGGTCGCTTGATTAAAGGCTCTGAGCTGCAAAGAACTTCATCGATACCTTTGATTGCCTATCGGGGAAATGCTAGCTGAGATGGGACGTGACACAAGTCTGGGCCGGCAGGAGCAGCCTGACCCCACCGCTGCTAGACTGCCTGATGAAACTCTTTGCAAACTGCAGCCGCTCACGGACGCGGCCCAGCGGAGAGCTCACAGCCAGTCTCCCTGGCAAAGTCACAACGAGAGGCAGAGGCACTGGTGTAATGGGAGCCTCTATTGTCTCGGAGCATTCCTACAAACAGCTTTTTGTGATTTTTTTTGGTAAATCACATGTTGGCAGGAGCAGTGCCATTTTTATCTGGTTTCATTTTTCACATTTATCACTGGCATTTTGGACGAATGCAAGAAGTGTGCTGGGCCGGATGAAAACACAATCCCCTCTGAGCTGCAATTATCCCTCCTGAGCTTACAGAGATAATGTGCTTTAAAATTAAATTGATTATGAGCTTTTTTTGCAGTATTTTGTTCACCTAAATAGGAGTTAGTTTGATTGTAACATGGAACAGGACTTGTTGAAGAACATGGTGTGCAATCTGCAGCTAAATGCTTTTTGACAAATGCCCTAGAAAAACCTTTAGGTTCCAAAAAGAACCAGGTTTATAAAATGACCTACACATAATTGTTCTATACTCATTTAAGGGTCTTTACTATAACCTCTACAATATGTTCTTCTACGTTGTTGATCCATCCACAGTCTGGGGGCCAAGGGTTTCATTAACCATTTCTTTAGACGACAAAAGAAATGTGGTTTTTACGTGTGTGTGTGTGTGTGTGTGTGTGTGTGTGTGTGTCTTAATGTACTGTTATTTTAAGCTTTTATAAGGTACATTTAGACCAGTATGTGATCCTTTTGTCCCATTTTTTCCAAATATGATGATATTTAGGTTATTAATTATTTAGGGTATTCATTCATGTTTTCAAATTAGCCAATTAAAATATATTTTAGTGCCTTTGAATGAAAACTAGATGCAAGAGAAAACATTTGCGTATGATGCAAATACTGGGAAATGTTTGTTTAGAAAGCTCTGTGTGTTCTTTTTGTTTGTTTACTAACATATTTTGTCATAAAAACATTCTTAAATTGAATGGAAACCTGTTTTTGGACCATTTCTATTCGACCATTCTTTATGAAAAGTTTCCACAATGTAAAGCGCAGCTGGTGTTTTCAAAAATGATTAAAAGAGCAAGCAAACAAGCAAACGAACGATATGCAAGTTACAGTCTAAACATGTCCTATTGGTCCATCATGATATCTTGACACGTTTGGCACAGCTGGCATTCATATTTTTTTGCTTCCTCTTGTTAAAAACAAACAACATGACAGAAACGGAGATACAGGGTTTTGTCCCGACTGTGGTGTGTGTGCATGCTCACCTTGTTCACTGCTGTTGTCCCCGCTCTGGGAGGCGTGTCCTCCACTGCTGGGCCCTGGAGTGCCTGCTGAATGCGTGGAGGTGGCGTCATCGTGGTCTCTCCAAGAAGCTGGGTTCTGGCGTTTCAGAGAAGAGATCCATCCATCCACGTTCCCCATCCAAACCGCAAACCAGGAGCAGAGCACCGGAAGCAGAGACACAGAGGGAGAGAGTGAGAGAGAGAGAGAAAGAGAGAGAGAGGGAGGGAGGGAGGGAGAGAGAGAAAGAGAAAAACCACATGAACACACTGGAAACGTGAGAGGGACTTGTGTGAGGCTGTGGGACGTCTGGCCTGCTGGTCTCTGCGCACAAACACACCGGGAATCAACAGCTCCAGGGCCATCTTGACTTCCATAAAGGCCTCGCAGGCACTCGCTCCAAGCACTGCACGCCTAACAGCTTAATTACAGAGTAAGAGTCCATCATTGCTGTATTTAATGTGCCATCAGATTCAGAGCGAGCTCAAAAGAACTGTCTAAACACATGTGGCGGAAAAATGTCAAGTTAGTTTACACCGTAACCAACTGAGACTTCCGCGTCAAGTGAGAAATATGAGGCTAAAAAGTCGACATGCACCGCAAGTGCCATTAATCATTAGCACTGTCAGAATTGAAAATAAGATATGAGGGGCTCTCTCTCTTTCTCTCGCTCTTTCTCCCTCCCCCTCTCGTTCTCTCGCTCTCTATCTGGCAAAGACATTGCACATGGACACAGATGCGCGCACACACTCTCACAGGAGTGTAAGCTATCTTGTCCGAAGGCCTGAGGAGTGAGTAAAATGGTGAATTTGTCGTTTCTGAGTGGCCTCTCCTCCTCACCCTTCCTGGTCATTCTCAGTGGTTGAGTGGCCGGCCCAGGGAAACAGGATTTGTACTGTACAGGAAAGGCTTTATCTGTGCAAAAACGAAGGCAGGCAAGAGGTGGAATTTCCTTTGCCACTCTCAGCCAGAGAGGGGACTTGCTGACCACGTCACCTCACACACACACACACACACAAACACACACATAATGTTGCAGTCAACATGTCACCTGCTCTGCATGAAAGAGCAAAAAAAAAAAAAAAGCCAGTCTAGCTTTGTAGCTTTGTCTCTTTGGGCCAGAGTACAGCCCCCTTGAAAAGAGCCCAAGCCAAACAAATCCGGGCCTGTACCAAGGCTTCCCACAAACCTCAGCCCACTTCTCTGCTGCTTTTTTTTTCTCCTCCCTCCATCGCTCCCTTGCATAGACCTTATAAATGCAACGGATTCTCACAGAGAAGCACTCCTACAGCATAGGAGGGGGGGAAAGGAGCTGCCATTTGGTGTAAGCTCATTACAGTCGGGGCTGAACTCTTAATCTGAGTGCAATCAAGCATGTGTCCAGCTGACTGCCCAAACGGGAAGCAGACACAGAGGGGGAAAAAGGGCCAAGGTGTTTGCTGACCAGTGCTTGCCCACGCTGTTTGCTCGATCCGCTCTAGCGGGCCGGCCGTGACTGCAGGCCAGAGCAGCGCTCCCAGCTGTGGGCTGCACAGCACAGGCCTCTCGGTCCTCTGCGGCCTCTCGGCGTCAGCTGTGCGCCGGATGGTCTTCAGATAAAAGAGGACACAGCAGAGACACTAACATGGACAGGGACAAAACGCAGACTGGCTGATTCCAAATCTCAAGGAATCCGAAGTCGCTCTTTTAGTCATTGTTCTGTAATATCACAGCAGCGGGAATGACATTCACTCCATCATAACACGACCATCACGTCTCTGACGCAGATGTCATAAAACAGGCAAGGATAGGAGGGACAGAAAAGGGTCAAAGAAAAAGACTAGAAGAAAAAAAACAGTGTGTATAATGTAGTTCAGCTGAACCAGACTCATGTACTTAGAATGTGCCGTTGTTGTTTTAAGGAAAGAAAATGACTGGGTTCCACTTCCTGAAGGTGAAACACCCACTGCCAGCAAGACAGGCCTCAAAAATACACTCCAGCCAACATTTAGCTGGTGTTTTACGTTAAATTAAAAATGAACTCGCAACAGATATTGTCACTGTCTAATGTCTCTTTTACGCCATTTATACTTTCCAAACTGTCCTTTACATTTTGTGGAAACGTGATCACGACTGGACTAATACAAATGCTCCAAAAATGACTTAACATAAAATAAATGTTTTATTTATTTTGTGATTAAATTACTAAATTAGTGACTGTTATGTCTTCCATGTACTGTTCCCATTTTAGCAATGACTGTAATTAGCTGCTAATATAGTACTGGATTACATATCATCTATACTGGTCCTCCAAAATTCAGTCTTGACAGAAAATTAAATAAAGTGAAATATGTTTTTTTTGGGGGTATTCAATACATTGGAAATATATAGTAAATAAATAATATAGTAAATAGCATATATATATATATATATATATATATTATATATATATATATATATATATATATATATATAAACAATATATATTTACAGAAAATTTACTTCTGATTGCTTTTGCAATACTCCCTGTTTTCTGATTTTATTTTAGCACTGAGAACTAATGAGCATGGACTAATCGATTTTATAAAAAGCCCTTAAAATGGAAAACCAGATATCCTTCACTTTTCTAAATAGAATAGCATCTTCTAAATGTTTACCTGAAAGTCCAAAGTTACTGCAGAAATTCCAACTCATTTCCATCTTTTAAACACACAGAAGTTAGGCCCCAGCTGCTTAAGATAAGGACTTCTTTATGGTCCAGGCACAGTGCATGGTAGCCAATCAGAACTAAGTCCATTAACATATGTCTTTTCTAAGATATAAAGGCACAGTAACGAAAACAGACTGTTAATTTTTAATGGACAGTGAGGATTTAAACGGTCGTTAGAAAATGAATTAACACTGTGTGTGACCTCAGGAAAAATTAAATTCAAGAAAATTAAGCATCCAAGCATGTGGGCCCATTTATTGGAAGTAAAGTACTAACTCTTATAAGTTTTAGTATTTTAGTTATGTAGTACCTAAAATACTTTTCAACTATCAAGTACAGAAGCCGCCTATGCACTCACTGCGCCACTGCTTCCAGTCTGGAGTTAAAACTGTTGCATAGAATATGAGCGTCCTCGAGCACCCAGCCCCTGAATGAACTAAGGGGTGAAAGGGAGCATCCAAAAAGCCAAAGAAAAGCCCCACAACACACAGTGTTATCGTCTTTAGCCCAAACAAACTAGTGACACTTCAGTGCCTGTCCCAACAACACAAGCAATATCATCACAATCATATCAGCATGGGAAGTTTCACTCAGCTCAACAAAGCAACAGCGTAAGCATGAATAATGCAGCGCCTCTCTCTCTCTCTCTCTCTCTCTCTCTCTCTCTCTATATATATATATATATATATATATATATATATATATATATATATATATATATATATATATATATATATATATATATATATATCTCGGTTTTTCTATTCCTCGCTCTCTTTCTCTCCCCTCTTTCTGTGCCACAGTCAGAGGGCCACACATCACACACACATGCCAGGCCTCTGCAAACACACAACAAAACAGTTGTCAGGCCCCCAGAGTCCATTAAAGTTCAAACAAGCTGTTAAAAAAGAGAGAGAGCAAGAGAGAGAGAGAGCAACTGAGAGCAAGGGAGAGAGAACTACCCAAACTCCCCTCATCAATCTCACTAAGAAAGCCCGTCCATACTCCAAAAAATATTAGTACTAGTAAAATAGAAAAGCTTAAAAAATAAGCAGTCCATGTAACTATTCCCTGTGGCTCGGGATAATTAGGAGTCAAACACGGTTCGCTCCATGCTTTTCCCTAATTGTGTTAAAGAGCACTGTTACAAGGAGGAGAGGGGCAGCAAACACAGAGGCGTATACAATAGGAGTATGTGGAAAAATAAGATACGTTGAGAAGGTCTGGTCCTGGGGGAAGCCTTCTATTGGCCGGGTTCGGGCCTCGCAGCTGATAATGCAAGTTGTAATTAATATAAAAGCAGGGGGTGAAGTTGGGGGGAGGCTTGTAGAGCAGCAGGCCACAGGAGAACGTGGCCATCCTCACTGACACACCTGCCCTGCCCATCAAACCACCCCCCCTCCTCCTCCTCCTCCTCCTCCTCCCTCCTCTTCAATATCCTTTAAAATTTCAAATAAATTGATTGATGCTGTCACTGGATTGTTCTCCGATTCCCAGGAAAGTCGAGGTGCTTCCAGCAATTATTGCAGGCAGGACTTCTCATCATCCCAGCATGCCCACACACAAGAAGCATATCATCCCCTAAATAATTTCCATCTGACATTTGCACTTTCCATTTATTTATTTATTTACTTTGTGCTTTGGCTGAAGCTCTATTTGCACCACAAAGTGCACTAGGAGCAAGATGAGTTAAATGAACTGGAAGGAAACGCCAAAAACGTTCCTAGCAGAAATGCAATATAAAATACTTGCAACTGACATTCCCTCATGGCAAGTAAACCATTTTGCCAAAAGGTAATCAGCCCCAGTGTGCAAAAGGTGTTCTATCACTTGTTTATGGGTGTTTATTCTGCAGTTTACATGTTGGGGAAATGGTCCACACGGGCAGACAGAGGGCAGGGAGAGAGACTGCGGCGCGCAACAAGTGCGCACAGCCCTGCGCTCGGGGAGGCCTGAGCTCTCCAACACTAATCAAATAGGATATGTAGAGTCAGACATCATCCCATCACAAAACAATTGGGGAGAGGGGTGGTGAATGCCACAGCAATGCCTGGCAAAAAAAGGGGGTGGTGGGAAGGGGGCCTACTGGAGTAGGTCTGCGCGTGCTGCTTAATTTAGAAGACCCCCAGAACTAAGCAAAGGCACGGTTGGCTGGCTTTAGAAGCCCTCCAGGCTATATGTATGCAAACACGCAGGGCCTGAGTAGTCGATCACGGCGCCAGCACCCTGTAAACAGCCTCCGTGAAAGAGAGACGCCGCACTTTTAATTGATTTATGAATTGATTGTAACTCCCGAGTCCGCCCCGCTCCTCGAACGCGGACGCGGAGGAATACACGCGGAAGGCATCACGCCGGGTCGGCCGCGCAGAACCAAAGCGCAAACCTAAAAGGATCTGATCGACCGGCCCCGACCCGAGCGCCCGGTCGAGCAATAATCTCAGCCGCGAAGGGAAAGAGCCTGGTGCCCGATTAAAAAGAAAAGCCTAAAATCCTATACAGCTGTACAGCAGACACAAAAGATAAATTCATTAGCACAGATAATACTTCAGCATTACACCCTGCACCCACCCATTAATTGGATGCAACACAGTGAGAGAAATTTGATTTCATTAATAAAATCCAAAATCTGGACTAATAGCAATTAGTAAGTATATAGTAATTTTGAATTTTTAGATTAATTAATGTAATAAGTTAATTGTAATTAGTGTATATATATATGTGTATATACATATTAAATATTATTTTGATCACTGTGTAATATATATCTATGTCAATCATCTATCTATATATATATATAGATAGATAGTGTGTGTGTGTGTGTGTGTGTGTGTGTGTGTGTGTGTGTGTGTGTGTGTGTGTGTGTGTGTGTGTGTGTGCTTAATTCCTTCCTTTCTCTTTTTTGACAGTAAGCATAGTTGCTAGGACCTTAAGTTTTGGTGGCTAAAAAGAGAAAAAAGAGAAATTTAAATAAAGCGACTACAATAGTTACAGCATGACAATGTTCGAGACATTGTAAATAAGTGTCATTATTATTACTATTATAATTATTAAGTCCTGCATCATCGAGTAGATGAGGGAGCAAAGTGAGCTCTGGCGCAAGAGCTTGTCTCCTTCATGGCGAAGAGCCTCATCATCCCCAGCAAACCAACTTTCACCAAATGAGATGTAGCCCTGGGCTATATATTTAAAATGCATAAAAGCAAAGAAAATGACGAGATTCTAACTTAAATAAATTACCATATTCCAACTGATCCAACTGCTCATCCTGCCCAACTTTTTTTTTTTAAAAAGGGAATAGAAATGAATAATTTTTAAAATGAAAATGCACAAAGCAACTGGCTGCTCGCTTCGGAAAAGGTTCGGTGTGTTTGCTTAACTGAGCTGCAGTTGTTCACTGTAAGCCAAACATTTCCCACTGCCTGCTCTCAGCCAGAGCCTGGGGAGGGAAAGGGCTGGCATTTGGACATGGGCCATAATAAGAGTGTCCCCATTAGGAGAGGCTTTAAACGCTGTATGTTAACCCTATTTTTAAACACCAGCATCCAAATATGACTCATTTATAATGCTGTTTTACAAATTAGTAAAAAAAAAATTGCTTGAAAGGATAAAATTGACACCAAACAGGCGACCCAGTGCGACCACGATGGCGCGCTTTGCACGAATTCGATCCTGCTTTTAATTTTTTTTATTTTGTAATTGCGCATAGTGTCCCAATGGGGGTGGGGAATCCAACAGCGTGGTCAACCGGGAAGGACCACTGACATGACTTTTGTAAGAAGGTGGGATCTCAACCCGCCCTCAAAATTGGCTCCATCTCACCGGTGGAACAGGCTGGTTTATCTAATCTGGCGCGCAAACACGCAGCCCGGGAACATCCACGTATCCTCCTTCGTTCTGGCTTTTCCGCTCTGCCTCCAAGACGCGGGACACCGGAAGCGCAGTGCCTTCACCCGGCCACTTCAGTCTGCTTTCATCCCTAATAGGCTTGAGCTTTGCGGCGCTGATACGCGTCGAGCGTTCGGTCCGCTCCCGGTGCGGGCCGCGCAACCAGGGCCGCTGATATCCAGAAGAGACGCGGGCGCTGCGGCCAGAACCATCGACTCGCCAGCGCGAGGAGCCCGCACTTTAAGATGGACAGACTTTAGGCCGAGGGAACCGCGGGGCGATCAATAAGCGGCAATTAAACGCATTAACACGTGCAGCACGGCCGCAAACACACGGCTGGCCGACCGCAGGAGAGCGCGCTCCTTTCTGCGCCAGAGTTCAATCCCACGCACACGCGCTGCGTAAATACTAATTGATGGCATTTATTCCAAGTCCAATCGCTTCAGGCCCGAACTCCAGCTTTCATACGTCCAACTCCTTCAGCCAAGTCCAGATTTTCATGCAAGGCAAATCCAATCCTAATCTTGTATTTAAAAAAATCCTGTTAAAAGGTGAGGCCAAGTTCAGCCCCGTGCAGACAATAAAGCTCCGGCTTCAAGTGTCCCCACAGCTTTCCTCCTCCAGGCCAGCAAAGACAGCGCCAGCTTCCTGGGACGCGCTGTCCGACAATAAAAGAGAGTAATTAAGACCGTGTTACTTACATGATCGGCTGTTGGTGGAAGATCCTGAGAGCTCCTCAGTCCGATTTGGGATGCTGTCCTGCCTGCCCATCACTAAATCTCGCGGGCATTTTTCCTTTCAAACAGCTGATGTACCGATGGCAGAAATTGTCGCAGAGCTCGTGCACCTACAAGGGGGGCAAATGGGGGGAAAGTGAGCGTCAACCGTCCCGGCCGAGGCGAAGGGAAACAATAGTGAAAGAGCTGCAGCGCTTATTATTCTCACGAGACCCGAGCAACAGGTTAGAGGGGAATAAAATAAACAGCGCAAGACCCGGACACTTTAGAATATGGGCTAATGATTTAAAAAATCTGCAAAAAAATAATACATCATAAAATTAATAAACGACCTAAAGTGGGGATTTTGGTGCCTGTTTGTTGTCCAGAAGGTCAACAGATTGTTTTAATTGTAAATGCAAATATAATGCATGATATATAGGCAATAAAATATTTATTTGAACTGTATCTAGAAGCAAAGTGCCAGAAGTGTGGGGGTTTTTTATTCAGTGGCAAAATCGTGAACAGACTTGCAAAGCGATCAAATATCAACCGCAAACAACAAGGACAAAAAAAATTCAAACTAAAAAAGAAAAACAAAATGAAAAACAGAAATTACCTTCTCTAACTCCAAAAGGTGAAACCGTAATACTTGTATGGCTCAAATATTATCTGGTAAAGAGAAATACATTTTATTCTCTTCATGAACATAAACAAATAATTGGTAAAATTTCATAAACCCTCAAATCACCATTGTTACTTTACATATTTTTTAATTGCAATTACTACAGGCTTTATAATAAAAATCAATGGTTGTGAATGGAGTGCAAGGCGCGGGGAGCAGCAGTCCCACAGCACATTGTCCCACTCAGGACACTGACCTGACACCCTGTTACATCTGAGCTTTTTACCCTCAGTCGCCCCCTTAAATATAAAGTCCCTACCTGCAATATGGGCCACAAAATTACAGCAATAGTGAGGCTGCTTACTGATTGTCTCAGCCTGGATTTGAAGAAAATAAAGGTTTTTCTGCTCGGACCTGAAAGAGCGCAAATAAAAAAGCGGATGAATTTTTTAGGGCAGTGAGGAAAGCGGATCATTACTGTGAATAAAGATAAAGCCCAAAGAATGAGCTTTCAGAACACTGTATCAGTGTTCTGACTTATCGTGGCAGTGAGCTCAGATACAGGACAGGACGGGGAGAAGTGACCTGTTTGGCGAACACCGCGATGTCCTCGTTGAAGGAGTCGGAGGAGCAGACGTCGCCGCCCGCCACGCCGGGCTCGCGGGGAGTGCACGTGGCCAGCTCGCACTTCTCAAAGACCAGCGCGAGCAGAGGGAACAGGGGCACTGCGGGAGGGAGAGGCCTCAAATGGCACAGACTCAAAACCCAAAGGCTGCAGAGTGTACGACTCCGGGCGACCTGGTTTTGGGTGAAAAGTGTTCCAACTTCCCTCGACACAGTTGGGAAGCTGCAGCTCTGAGATTTTACTCTCACTGGTGTGATTTTTGATCACAAGTCCCGATGCAAACCTCAGTTTAACTTATTCACAGCCTTTAACTGTCTTCTTATTATTGTCCGCTTGAGGACTTTTTTTCCTTCACTTCTTTACCAAATCTGAAGTCCTTAAAAGTCAGATTCTGTCTTTTTCAATATAATATCACTCATATCGAAGCAATTCAATTTCAGTTTACTACACTGTGATTAAACATCAATTTCAAAAAGGGATATTCCAGGCTAAACTGCAGTGCGTTATTAAGGAGGGTCAATAACGTCGGCACTCACCCGTAAATCTGATCTTTATCCTCTTTAAGACGCGTCGTTGATCGCCGAGCCTGCTGGTGCAAGGCGACGTTGGGATGGGGGCGCGTGGGCGCCGTAGTGCTGGCTCATGCAGCGGCGGCCCGTTCAGATGGTAATTTGGGGCAGCGCCGCGGGGGCGGGGGTCCCCGTACATGGACGGGACTCCCACGCCGTCCATCCCGCCGTAATGGGCCAGTTCATCGTACTGGAATACAAAAATGGAAAAGAAAGACAGGCAGGTCAGAGGAAAAGGGAAAAGGCAATGTGGGGAAAAAGGGAAAGGAGGTAAAGGGGTCCAGCGCGGAGGAAGCGACAAGTTGGGTACAAATGCGTAATTACCAAAAACATTGCAAAGCTCAGGGCTTTTTCTGTTCCCCCCCTATGTCAGTGCTGCCGAGCCTGCTGGGGAGAAGCGCACACACTGTCACAGTGGAGAAGTGGAGATGCGGCGAAGGAAGAAGGGAAAAAAATTTTAAAGAAAAAAAAGTGAAATAAAGCGCGTTAGACAGCGGCAGCCGGCGGCGCCGAGGCCCTCCTGTAGTGCATGTGCGTAGGTGAGTGCTGGAGATTGCGACCGCCTTCTGCGCCATCAGGCTGCGCCCAATAAACTCCCGATGTCATATTTAATATCCAGTGATTTAGTGGTAAGATTCCTCGTGAATTCGCCCAACACAGTTCGGGAAGACTTTTTCCAAAAAAAAAAAAAAAGCAAAAAAAAAAAAACACCCTCCTCCCTGTCTCCCAAAAAGAAGAAGAAGAAAAACAGAACCCCTCTGAAAAAAAAAAAAAACCTGAAGCTACAAACCCATCAACAGCGTGTAACCAACCAGCCGTGTTCTATGGCTTTTGCCACTCCAGCGTCAATCAAAGCCAGAGGTTGTCAAGGTAATGAATGAATGATGATCAAGAGAAATTGTTCTTCTTTTTTTTAGTCCGTTTTCGCGCAAAAAAAAGAGAGAGGGAGAGAGAGAGATAGAGAACCAACGCGCGTCTTCTGCGCTTCAGGTCCGCTTATTTTGCGATCACCGTAAAAGAGCCGCAAAAAAAGAAAAAGCGGAGAAATGAAAAGAGCGGCGATTCGGATCTCTCTTCGGGGTTTTTTTCGCCCACCCCGCCCCCCCCGCGGTATATTTGGTCTATCTGGCGGTCTGAGATGAGTGAGTGTCAGCGAGTGTTGGCAGGTTGGCTGCTTGCTTTGCTTATAGTACGGAGTCACTGGCCGCGCTGATCGGCGGGAGAACGGAGTGACTTGGATCTCGAAATTGCGCTGGCTTGACTCCTGCCTACCACCATTTTCCCCCTCTCACAAGCCACACCCACACCGCGGCGATACAGGCGCCCTCTCGCCAAGCCACGCCCCCCTGTGCCAGGATTGGCCACCGCCCTCCTACGCCACGATTGGCTAATCTTCCACACTGTACCGGCGAAGGCCAATGAGATGCCGAGGGGCGGGGCCAAACCTGCTATTCCATGGAACATGGGAAGTTCTTAGTTCTGAAGTTTATTAAATACGCCTTAGACTTTTTAAACTTAAAACGGTTTAAAATGTTCTGAACACTTTTTTTTTTTTTTTTTTTTTTTTTTTTTTTTTACTTCTTCTTTTCACTCCCCTCCCCATGTCAAAACAACGTAGCTGCCTTCCCTCTCGTGTGTGTGCCCTCTGGACTAAAAGAAATGGGAGAAATCAGTGAATGAATGAAGTGGGCAATTTATTAATTAATCAATTAAAGCGACTCGCAGGGTTTAAACCCGCTTTTGCTCATCCTTCCAAAGTCATGTTGCTCTCTTGAGTAGGAAGAAGAGAAAACATTGCTTTAAGAAAGAGAGAGAGAGTGTGTGTGTGTTAGAGAGAGAGAAAGAGAGGGAGTGAGAGAGAGAGAGAGAGAGTCCAAATGTGGTCCAATCACGTCCCAAGCGCCTCTCTCTCTAAGCGGAGTAGTCAACTATCAAAGCGGCCCAGCATCACTTCAATCACGGGGTACTTAGTTTAGAGGAGGAGGCGATGCCCGCCAACACTGCAGCCTGCTGGCCCTTCCCTTTCAGACCAGGCTCTGAGCTCAGAGAGAGGTCACCCCATCCCCTTTCAAACTCACCCACCCTCAGGTGCCAACACACCGCCGCGCGCGTGACATCACCTTGTCGGCAGGTACCCGGCTGCGTTTAAAGCTCGGTCACCCCGTTTCTTGTCCTTTTTTTTTTTTTTTTTTAATAAGTTTGCACTCCTCCTCTTGCAGGAGTGGATGCCGCGTGCGGTCAGGCCACGCGCGCTTTTAAACATTTTTTTTAACTTCATTTAATTTTTTGTTTTTTATTATTTTGCGGTGGAGTTACCAAATAGCGCGAGAGGGGAAGCGCGAGGCGGACACCACATGGGCCAAGAGCCCTCTCTCTCTCTCTCTGACCACTCGTGCACGAACACACACACACTCGCTCGCGCGCGCACAGATTAGCGCGTGACGTTTCCAGGAGCGCGTGGGCGCACCGACATCCTCTGTATTGAGTCGCCATAAAGGGTAGTAGCAGGGCTTGGTTCTATAAACCATTATTTGAAGCCTGCAGGATGCAATATCATCAACCTCAATAAATTGGAGGGGAAGATAAAAATAATACGCAATATGCAAATTAACATGCAAAAAAGCGCGACAGCGAAGAGACTGAGGCACAGATGTGGTGAAGGACAGGATTTGGGGTTACAGGAAGAGTAAACAGGCACTGAAGGGAAGTCTTCCCAGACGCAATATTTGACATTAAAGGCGGTAAAATTTCATCTGGTGGTATCAGATTGAGGTCACTTTAGGGTTAAAGTTTAGAGTGTCGTGTCCAGCTGCGTTTGGATTCATTAGAAGGGGAGGGGGGATCCATTTCAAGTTAAAAAAAAAAAGAACATCCTCAAGCCTGACACCCAAACAAACACTTCTTAAAAATGACTAGTGTGACTTTTTAAAAAGTGTGTAGAGTTTGTCCATCAGAGGTGTGCTAGTCTGGAGTCTGTGTTGAGTTTGTTCAGATAATTGAACAGATTTTGTTTTTAGGTCGGATGTTTATTTTAGACTGGTATTATTTACCAAAATCTAAGGAACCCAATTGAAGCTGAACTGTGACCTGCAGGGCTTCTCATAAGTTTCACAGGCAGATGTAAATTCTGCAGTGTGTGTGGCGTTTGGGGGCTTCCACTGTGGATCAGTGAGGAGGTGTGTGTGTGTGTGTGTGCTGAGCCCTCACCATTGAAAGCTGTGTGGCTGTTGCTGCAGCGCTCTTATCGCCATCTACATGGCAGCTGAATAGCAACCATGTCCAATTACAGATCAATCACGGAAAGTAGAAATAATAATATCAATAAAAATCACAACACTCCTAAAATCCGCTGCAGTTCCCGGCTGATGCGGCAATAATAACATCCAGCTCAGAGTTTTTGTTAACACACTTGCCTATAATTTTGTGGGGAGGTGGGAAATAAATGAATCCGATTTTTTTGTTGTTGCAATTTTGCGCGTTTAATAAAATCCCCATCTCACGCGCGTTAGTAGCATAAAATAAATGTTATCCTCCACATTTCTACATTTCTACCTTTTCTCGTGGAACAGCTTCTATCATCCGTTTTCTACTAGTAAGAAGGAAAATCTATTGTGTTTGTAAAATCGGCGTTAATTAAAAAAGAAACAATGAAGTGCGCGCGGTAATCTTCAGCGTTTTAAAGCTGTTAATTATTATTATTATTATTATTACTATTACTATTTATTATTATTATTACTACTACTACTATTATTATTATTATTATTACTATTACTATTATTATTATTATTATTATTACTACTACTACTATTATTATTATTATTATTATTATTATTATATTTGAACGTGAAGCGCTATAGCAACAAATAACTTTATTCTAAAATCACATAATTTGTGCAATCTAACAAACAGCCTAATGCTTGCTGCAGAGAAAGAAAAACAAATATATGCAGCACAGTTATTCTACATCCAGTTAATTTCTAGAAAATAATTCTATTACAGATGTATGCATGTCCAATGAATATTTGTTTGCTTGTTTTAGTGCAGAACTGGGGCTCGTGTGATCGGGTTAATTGTGTAGATGTGGTTAAACAGTCTGTTTTCCTGCCGCTGGTGAGAAAATAATAAAAGCGCATTTGTGAGGATGAAGCTGGTTTCTCTCTCCTCCTCCGAGTCTCACTCCATTCAGCTCGGACCATCACACCGGGGGAGCGGTGGAGTGGCCTTGTCCCGCCGTCTCTCAGCCGTAATAGCACATTATGAGACATTATGAGACATTATGAGACATTATGAGACAATATGAGACAATAGGAGCTGCTCTCTGTGAAGTCTAATCACCTGTGATTTGGAGGCTCCTGGTATGAAGAAGCATCAGGTAACCGCGGGGTTTAGTTTCCCAGAGTGAGCTGCTGTTCTTGATTCTTTTTTCCCCCCTAAATAATTCTAAAATGTATTCTAATTCTAAAAAACGTAAAAATGTATATTCATTAAAGAGCTGGAATCTTTTTCTGATCCTCAGAATTAAAACTGAATCTCACTGCGGCTGAATTTACTGCACATTTATTTTCTTCAGTTAGTTTTTCATCTAGTCCCTCATTTTTATTTCTGTTTTTTGTTTCGGTGAATTTACCCGCTTTTATTTTTCTTTCTTTTTTATATTACTGTTAACAGAAAGTGTGTGTGTGTGTGTGTGTGTGTGTGTGTGTGTGTGTGTGTGTGTGTGTCTTTAAGGCTGAGGGCAGCAGGACTCACTGGAGCTCCGGGCCCTTTTTTTTCCAGATCACAGTCCCATCTGCGTCTACATTTCAGAACCGTTTCAGTCTCTGGAAGATGTGTGACAAATTATTCGCCTGCAATAAATGAATTTTTTGGAAAAACTGTGTAATAAATTTGTTTTTTAAATGTTTATTATCGACTCATGAATGGGATGTTGGATATTAGGAGGATTTAATTAAACACAACATTTTTGAGTTTTATTTTACCAGGCATCAGGATGAAAGAAAGAAAGAAAGAACAACGTAAATGGAAAAGAAATGAAGAAAGTGATAAGTGAAAAATAGGAAAAGAAAGAAAGAGTAACAGTAGAAAAAAAATGGGAAATAAAAAAGACAAGAAATAAATATGAAGGAAGGGAGGAAAATTATATGACAGAAAGAAGTGAATAAAAATGGCGAGAGGTATAGGAAGGATAGAATAAATGAAAGAAAGAAAAGGAAGAAAGAAAAACACTCATTTTCAGTAAAAAAAAAAAACCCAAAAAAACTTAATTCCAGTACATGCTGGCCTGGATTAATAAGGGTGTTCATTAGTTTTTTTTGTTTTTTTTTGTTTTGTTTTTTAATAAAGTTTTAAAACCCCGAAGCTAGTTCAGAATTTACAGAAATGTAAAAAAATCCAAAAAAGTATTTACACAATGATGTGCAGCCTGCTGCCTGTATCATTCCTGATGTGCAATAAAAGAATAAAATTAATGAAGAAAAATTCACTTTTAAAGAGAAAATAGAGATCCTTTCAGAAGGTCCCGCTCTGGCTAACAGAGTGGTCATCTCTCTTGACCCCACCTGAGCCGGACCTTCATTAAATAAATATAGATTAGTTCAAGATTCCAGGAGAACCTGGCCTCGATGGTCTTTATTTCACGCATCCCCAATTAAAGGCCTGAATCCCTCGTGCTTGTTTGAAATGTATTTAAACAAATGCTGTTGCCATGTTTGTTCGTGTGTTTTGTTTTCCATGTTTCTTCCTGTCTAAGCATTTCCCCCTTGGTTCTGGAAGAGTTCACACGATCAAGCAAGGCACCCAGGTAATTACTGCGCATTGTCAAATAAAGGGACTGCTGATTCAAATGAGGAGTGAAATATCAAAGAAAAGTGTTCCCTTTGCAGCCAGCCACTTATCCACACAGGAGACAGCAGCGAGACGACTGCCACGGGGACACTCGCGGAGCCTCTGACAACAGACAGCCTTAGATTTCCTTGGTAAATATTAGAGCCCACCATATTTTGCACGCAGGCAGAATGCGTGTGAAGCTTTGCACTGTACACGTCCCAGGCCATGCACACTTCTGAACAGAGAGGCCCTCATTTCCCATGCCACAGATAAGCCCCTAATTTAGTGGCACCTCTGTTTATTTGCTGTTCCAAGTGCCTGGTGGGACACCGCAACACAATGAGCGTACAGTTCAGCTCAAAAGGTGCAACAGCTGAGGATTTCAGAAGGAAGCCAGTGTTAGAAGTAGCATTCTTAAGGAATGCCTCTCTCACCACACAGGACACAAGGAAGATGTAGCATTTGTGGAGGAAATGAACAGATAATGAATTCGCAGTCCTGTTATTGCCTCCAAAACATGACATCTTTACAAATGGAGCTCCTTGTGGGAAGAGATTCCCAGCTCTTCCGAGACTCCAGATCTCACCGGAGTCCACGAGTTTGCCTTGCTGTGATTTCCCTGCCCCGATCCCACTGATGGCAGAGTGTGTAAGACTGTGACACAATAAAAGAAACCCTCGCAATGCTGTGGTTGGTGTGTGAAATGGTTGGAGGCGAAATCCCGACTGCAGGAATGTGTGAGAGTTTAACATTATAAACACACTTCCCTCCCTCTAGCATACGGATTGCTCCGAGGGATACTTTACATGTAAATATTCACTCAGCAAAAGGCCAGATCATTAATTATTGAGAGTCATAAAAAAGTGCAATACTTCAATGTTTAACATGTGTGTCTTATGACTCATTAGATGAGGCTGAGGATGAACTGGAAGGGGCCGGTTCCTCCCAAGCAGGAAATCTGCTTGAAGAAAAGAAAATGGAAGGCCTTCTGATTTGCACAAATAAGCTTCACTCTATGGTCTAAAACTGGATTTAAGTAAGAAAGCCCTATTAGGATTGTATCCATCGAGAATAAAACATTAAGTCTGGCTTTTGTACTTGATACAAGGGTCAAAAAATGTGATACTAAAGCACACAACGAATATAATCAGATAAAAGGATACTGTGCTGCCATCAAGAAGCTCTTGAAGACTCATCTCTTCCAAGAGGACCTCCTCTCCTAACACCTCTAATAATCTAACACACTTACCTCACACCCTTCACTCTTTTACAACACACCGTGCTTCCCTATACACTTCTTGTTTTCATTTTATTAAGTGTCATTCAACATAAGTTGCATTTAATGTTTCTGCAAATCTCTATTACACACCAGTTTAACAAGGTTTAAGGTCCACTTTTGTACCTTGCATATCAAGCAAAGGTACAGAATCATAACCTTCCATCAAGTAGATCAGTAAAATATAAAGCCTGAGCCTCTATGAAGGCGTCCCCTTGTGGGTACCACCCCAGTGACGAGAGAGGTGCCACCCCAGCGACCCCGTTTTTTTCTCTCGGAGTGTATAAAAACTTTCCATCATAAGGCAGAAAGACATGAGCACCATATCCCAGAGTTCCAGTGCTGATGAATTATTTATTTATGCTAAACCTGGACAGATGTATTGAAATAATGTCATGCCTTATTGGATGGTACAAAAGGCACTGTCCTAATTTGCAGAGAGGAGGGCAATATGTGAATAATACATCCGGCCGAGATGAAACATGGCCGTGAAGTCTGATAAAGTTTCAAGCTCGTAAAAAGTTTGTCAAACTTTCTCAGCCAGTGGAGTCTGGCACCCTTTTTCTTTGCTACACTACGGCCTGTGGCTGAACTCTTGGTAGATCGTCTCAGGTGGAGATACTAGAAGAGTGGTTCTTTGAGCACAAGGAGTTCGACTTCCGGGTTCTGGAGCCTGGGAGCGGATCAGCCCTGAATGGAGTATCGTCCCACTGGTGTGAGTGTCCCAAAAATAAGGGGTCATCTTTTGCGTTAAGCCCTGATTCGTGCTTGTGAGACATATGGAAATGAATAAAATAAAAAATAAAAAATCAAAGAACTTATATTTGCTTTTATCAGGTAAGGGTGTCAAAAATTACCTGTCCAAATGCCTTGGCCTAGCTTTATTTGTATGCAGATGGCAAGATCAAATACATGTTACATTAAAAAAGGTAATAAATTAAACATACACAGAATCTACGATATGTGTATAATCTCTTGGCTATTAAAAATGTATGAGTGTAGTGGTGATGCTATATATACTAGAAAAAAGGGGATAAATCTTCTGATCTAGACGGCAGAACTAAAGAAATGCATAACCTTAGCAAAGTCTCGGAATGGGATGCAAAACTAAACCAAAACATGCAAAATAAATGCCTTAAATGACTCTAAATATGAATGAATAATGATACTGATTTCTCTTGTGGATCCTCAATATGCATGAGCTACATCAAAGAGGCCTATCTTGTCATGTAGTCGATCCAGACAAGCCTCGCTTATTATTAACCGTATGCAAATCGGCGCATTCTGCGAACATTGGATGACAAATATGGATAATGCATTTAAATTTGCAGTTCGTGATATCATCTTGGGACCTCTCCCTAAAACGCCATTCAGATTTCATAGCCTAGCAGCACACAACTTTAAAAAATCCTGCACCAATGCGAGATCTTCAGCAACACTGCGTGATCAGATATGCAGGCGAGTAATATTCAAATATATTTTCATAGGAATAGATACATATAACCCATATACTTTGCATAAGAAAAATCTATCGGTTTTGTTTGTAGGTCTTAGAAAATTTAATTTCAGGTAAACAGCTGGTATAGGCTCCAGCACCCCCCATGACCCTAATCAGGACAAGCGGTTCAGAAAATGAGTGAGTGCGGGAGGGAATGAGTTAAAGGTAAATATGACTGGGTTACCTGGATGCTCCGACTTTTACTCACACCCCCTTTCATTCACAGGAATCACTGGACACCCACTAGCCATCATAAGCCATTGACATCAAAAGCAGCTGCATCATTTTTTTTTTTCATGAAATAAAATTTAAATATGAAATGACAAAAGCATAAACAGACATTTCATTGCGAATGTCTAATGGGAAAAAAAAAAGTAAAGAAATTCTGTGTTTAATATGGAGGATATATATATATGTATATATAAAGTTCTGTGCAAAAGTTTTAGGCAGGTGTGAAAAAATGCTGTAAACAAAGAACGCTTTCAGAAATATAAATAATGATTGTTTATTTTTATCAATTTACAAAATGCAAAGCGAGCGAACAAAAGAAAAATCTAAATCAGATCAATGGAGTTTTCTACCTTTTGCCTTCAGCCATCAGTTCTTCTGAGTACACTTGCACCAAAGTCAGGGATTCTGTAGGATTATAGTGATGTACAGTCAACCAGTTTTGCCAAACAGGTACTGATGATCATCAATGTCCTACGGAGGTTGAAACACAATGCGTGTTTGGAACAACCGACCAGCGAGTTCCTTCCAAAAACTGTGTCTTGATGTACAAACTGATGCTGTTTTGAAGGCAAAGGTTGGTCACACCAAATATTGATTTGATTTAGATTCTCTTTTGTTCAATCACTGCATTTTGTTGATTGATGAAAATAAATGATCAACACTTCCATTTCTGAAAGCGTTCTTTGTTTACAGCATTTTTAAACACCTGCCTAAAACTTTTGCACACTACTGTAAGTATATATATATATATATATATATATATATATATATATATATATACACACATATATATATATAAAATACATTTTATTATATTGACTTATTCTATGTCATGTAAAGTGAATTGCCCATAAATAAAAAAAAGGTATCATGAAGTCATATAATATAATATAAACCCCATACCAAGTTTATCATACTTTTTCTAAAAAATGAAGGATATGCTGCACATGTAACTAGGACACCCGATGTTGGCTGTTCTTAACATTTCCTGACATTAATAGCTTGTATTACCTTGATTAGTGTAAATGCAATAAACTGCAACTCAGTCCTACTATGTCACAGATCTTGGGGGGATTTATGATCAAAATTCATGTAAATACTTTTAAAAATGAGAGAATTTTACAAACACTGATGAGTAAGGAGACTTTCAATCCTCTGCAGGACACACTCTATTAGGAGGACCTGATCCAGAATTCTGGTGGAGCTCAGGCTCTTGTGAGAATAACGACCATTTTAAGACATGAATAGAACAGCAGACATAAACACAAAGATGTCAGACTTGCACAAACAACCCCTCAAGCAAATCTAATCCAGGAAACTGGGTTGATTTGGGATACAGTGGCCCAAAAACACTGTAATCCTAAAAAAATGCAAAAGCATGTCACAAGCTAGTCCATACATTTCGAATGCAAGTTAGCTGATACCACCCTGTCCGAATACACTGCCCAACAAATGCATGCATCTCCAGAATGGTAGAAATTTAAACTAGCACTGCCGTCATATATGTCAGCGAATCGCCATGGCAAATTGCTCAGAATAACGCTAGGCCTGGTCCGTCTGAGACCCTGGTCCTCTGTCCTGCCTGAGAGTACAACATGGGCAAGAACAGTCGTCAACTTTGGCTCCCCTGTTATCTCTTTGTTCCTTGATGCAGTCAGAATTGAAATTTAATGCATTCTCTCCCAACTATGTCTGTTCGTGAAATCTTGTATTCTCCTTTAATATTCAATGGTTGTTAATTATTAAAGGTATGTATTTGAATTATAAATATACTAGTTATACAGAAGTAGGCAAAGCAGGCATATAGCCTGAGGCTAAATTCTTCCATTACCCATTATTTTGCAGTCTCCCGCCTCCATTTCCCTGCCTCCTATCTTTATGTCATCTCCAAAAACAGCCAGGCATTCCTTTGTACTTACCCACCCCTCCCCACTATGGCCACGGAAAAAAAAATCACCCCCTCGATATGTATGGGTACTGCTTCCTTGAAGAAGGATGTCATACCTGTCTTAAATATAATGAATCGCTATCTTCAAGGCGTCCCAGAATCCCAGACACTCCCCTCAGAAAGCTGCCTGGTGCTCCCCCCATTCAGCCATCCTACATGTCACCAATCATCTGGCATGGCATGCTGTACAGTAAATCATTAACGGTGTCAGAAATGACTGTGCTAAGAGAGGAGGCCAGCAGATTGTGCAGCACATATGTGTGCGAGGGCTGGGAAATGATAAACAAAGAACTTATGCAGCCTCTGCTCGGTCTTTTTCACTCCGCCGCTTCCTGATCGGCCCCTTCTCTCTCCCTCTCTGTCTCTCTCTCTTGCTCTCCCTTCACCTCACTCCCTCCTAGGACTTTATGAATAAAATAGTATAGTTGCAGGATAAGGAGAGGACAGTACAGTAACTGTCAAACACTAAGATAAAAAGTTAGATGAAATATTAAATTCAGGCCTCTTGTTGTGGATTCTTAGGGAAGAAAAAAACTTTGTGCTGGCATTCCTTACAGGCTGCACTAGAACACTAGCCTCAAAGTTTGTTTTCCTGCTCTTTCCTTCATCATCACTATCAAAGTGCTTGTCTGTCTGGATGCTGAGTATTGGATATGCATTCATATGTTTGCAATCTGCCCAATCTGACACTGAGATCAGATGATGGTAAACATAATCAGCTGTTGTATTTTTCTCCACAGCTTTCAATAGAGGAATGGGGTTGAAAAGGTCCCTTGAACATTGCTTAATCTCTCACTGACCCACACTTACAAGCGCTGCGCTCTGCAGAAAGCTGCTTATCGGCTTAATTCACAGTAAAACCCAAGAAAATTCCCCCATATCTGCAAGATATCCCCCCACCTACCTCCATCAAGGAGCTCACTAATTTTCCTTCCATTTCCGCCGCTCTTCTCCTTTGAAGAAGCTAAAGAATGATTGATAACGGATGGAGGAAAAGCAGAGTGGTCCTGTTTTTAACCTTGCTCAAGCCATTAATCCAGTTTATGCCCATGAAGGTAATAAAGAAGACAATGAATTAGTCATTAAAGCACAGGTCAGTTTATTAGAAAGCCTGATTGAACTGTGAAACGACTTCTTGTGGGTGAGCAGGTTAGGGAAATCTGCCCAGTGAAGAAAGGGAAAAAAAAAGAAGAGGAAGAATCATGGAGTCAGGCTCCACAAAGATGTCAGCTCGGCTCTGAGCAAATGCAGCAGCTCTACAGGACAAAATTAGCAACGAACCTTGCTAAAGATCTGTGGTCCAGTTGCAGAATTGTCATTTCTGAGACAGGGACAGTCTTCTTACGTTTCTTCTCGCTGAAGATGTAAACCAGTTCAGCACTGTGACCTCTTTTCAACGAGGGCGCAGTTGGTGACGGGGCGAACGGCTTAAAAGGCAGCCATGAGAGAAACGTCCCAGCCAGGGGTTTTAGAGTCAAGGTGGAAGAAAGTCATTTTCTTACTCTCTGATAAAGACTCAAGTTATGTCTTTTTAAGTCTTTATTTTATTAAATAAATTGCATATATTATGAGGTGGCACTGTAGCACTGTGGTTGGGGCTGTTGCCTCACAGCATGAAGGTTATTGGTTCGAATCCCAGCCTGGGACCTTTCTGTGTGGAATGGGCATGTTCTCCCCGTCTTTGTGAGTTTCCTTCCAGTCTAAACACATGTACATCAGGTGGACTGGAAGTGCTAAATTCAAGTGTGTGTGTGTCTCTGAGACAAAATGCCAGTCTGTCCAGGGTGTTCCTCCCCCCTGAGGAGAGTGCTGGGACAGGGGCCAGCAAGGATAACGGCTCAGGTGATGCATGTATGTATTGTGTCTATTAATAATACCATATCAATACATAACATTACATCTATCAATAAATATTTGGTATAAATAGTTTGTATTTTTGCAGGAAAGGCTAAATTGAAGATAAAGTCAATGTAAACTGAAAATGTATACTAAATTTAAACGTGTCTTGTAAATGTTCTTGGCCAAAATGTATTCCTGGCGTTATGCTCAGGAAGATCTATTTGTTGGTTCTTGAAATGTGTTTAAGTTTAACAGCATCCTCCAAATATATAGGTTCTCGTAAGGTTGCCAGATCGTCATATGTTTACAAATAGGTAGGTAACTCAAGTGGCACTCCTAATATTGTAGGTCATTTAAGATTATTTTTGCAACCAATAGCACTGGAATGATCTACAGTCTAGTTGGGACACATGACACATTGCCGTGATATAGTTATCCTGTGCACACTGCATTGCATGCACGCAGGTATTAAAATCATTTTAAAATCCTAAAAACATGTATCATGCTTAGAAAACACCCAAAAAGCATGGAGCACATCCAGGTGTATTCCCAAACTGATGCTTTAGCATATTGAGTGTTATTCTTCATTTTGGAGGCCCTTATTATGAGCTTTGTTGAGACTTTATTGAGAAATGGGAGTAAAATCATGAGTAACATGGTTCATCCATGTGCTGAGAGTTCAGTGTGTACCAGAAGAGTCCTGAGGCCTGTGTATATGAACTAAGTTGAACTGTGCTATATTTTCACCCTTTTAATTTGCACTTGCCTCTCTGTGTGCACACTCCTCTAATGAGTGAAATTGCTTATGAAAGGATTCGGTATTGAATGGAGGGAGATTAATGCACTCTGACAACATATCTTTCCTTGAGGTGGTTTACGGGCGAGGTGTGACGTAACGCCCTCAAAGATCTCTCTCTCTCTCTCTCTCTCTCTCTCTCTCTCTCTCTCTCTCTCTCCCCCCTACTTCTGTCTCTCAGGGAGTCTGGCCTCATAGGGGAAGGTGACAGATTTAATCATCTGGATTACTTTAGACCGCAGAAGTTTCATGAACTGAACACGGCCTACAGACGCAAGCATGTAGAGAGGCTTGTGTTGATGTGTCAATCAGACCAAAAAAAAAAAAACACGCCACATTCACACGCTGTAGCCACCGGAAGATCTGGTCTATTTCAGTTCTCCCCTTCTTCCAACTCTTCCATTGTATCTGCTTTAGCACCAGCCTTGCTCTTCTGCTGATGGCCATCTACCCATTTCTGCTAAAACACATGTAAATATTCATACATGCATCATTAGCATATTACCCCCATCTAGACAAGCTGCACCTCCGCTGTCCTTTCTCAAATACGGTGCCTATTTCATTCCCTTTTCCTCTACATTCTGAAATTTGGATTCCTGCGTTTTATGCAGTACATCGGTATCAGTGTGCATATTGCGATGCAGTTATTTTCAGATCACATTTGTGTTTACTCAGATGTAAAGGGCCCCTAATATAGCCTGGTTCTTTTGGCCTGTCCATTCCTTTGAATTGGAATTTAACCCGCTAGTGTGTCTGTGTCCCATTTCACACCTTTTTTTGAACAATGTTGACAGTTTTTAACAATAACCCTGTTCATTGTGGTCTTAAGATGGCTTTGCATCAAGCTGCAATCCAGAACCAGCAGAGGTGATTAGTAAAACATTATATGATTATTATTTTATTATATTTTAGTTATATTTACTTAGTTACATGTAATCAAGCAGTGATATTGTACCAACTTGTGCTTTTTTGTGAAAAGTTAGCCCAGATGCACTTCAGTTTGGTCCCAAATGTTATTCTGATTAAACAAGTGCATTTTCAGCAATCTTTTGTGATGCGCCACAGCTGGCATATGTGTCATGTGCATTTTTCAAATAAGCTACTTTGTTACTGAAAATCTTTCTCCTTGCCGTATTGTCGATTCAGCTGTAAAGAAAGTAATTCACACAGTGATCCTTGCCAGTATCTCAAGGAATTTGGGGTAATAGCCTACTATCCCAGACCTGTAGGTTACCCTGAGGTTCCCTTGAGCATGGTACCGTCCCCTTAACTGCGTCCCGGTTGCATTAATACCTGCCTCCTGCTGTGCGTGTGCATAGGAGAAATGTAGAGGAAGGGGGCAGCGAGGGCCTAGTGGTAAAGGACTTTGCCCCAGGACCAGAAGGTTGTGGGTTCAAATCCCAGACCAGTAGGTTGCCCTGAGGTACTCATGAGCAAGGTACCATGCCTATCACTGCTACCTGGGTGCTTTAAATGCAGAGGCTGTATTTTGTTGTAGTACACTGTGTGCTGTGCTGTTTCACAATGACAAGTTGTCACTTCACTTTTCATTTTCACTACTGCAGTGAAAATGAAACTCCTTATCCTTATCATTGTGGTCCTCGTCGACCACCGAAATTGCAAATAGAGGTCGCTGGAGAGCATTGCTCTAAATGTCAAAATAAGAATAAGATTAGAACAAATGAGAGAATAAGAATAGAAATATGACACATACCATTTGTGATGGGATGTGATTAAACAGCTTGCTTTCCTTAATTTTTCCTGATCTTGTAGTCACTTGGATCCATGAACTGGATTACAAACTATGCCAAATCACAGAAAACTATTTCAACTAAACAGATGCAGCAAAAGCAGAACTTACTGTGAATCTGCAGTTATTCTTCGCTGTCCTGTGTATCCAAGAGTGAGGTACGAGTATCCTAACTGCCAAAATTGGGACCGTCATGGTGAATAAATAAAAAAACAACATAGCACACTTTCTTTTGGCATCACCATTTTACTCTGTTCCAACCTTGTCATCTGTTAATTATAGTTTTGAATTTCACATCCAGGTTCACCCTTGTGTACGTTAGATGGTGTTTGATGTCCTTCTGGTCATTTTGTTCTTTGGAGAAGTCATTTTACATCTTGAAAGTCATGATTTTACTAAAGAACGTTTGCTTCAGTGAAGCAGTGGTGGCCCCAGGATCTGAAAATTATGGGTTCGAATCCCAGAGCAGTGGGTTGCCCTGAAGTACCCTTGACCAAGGTACTGTTCCTATCACTGCTCCCCGGGTGCTTTGCAGAGGTGTAATTTCATGGTGGATCACTGGGTGCTGTGCTGTGTTTTGCAGTAAAAAGTCACTTTCACTGTCACTTCAATACTGTTGTAGGTAAAGATGAAGTGCACACACAAAACCTGATTTCAAGGCAACAGTTGATCTTCAGATGAAGTCAGGTGGAAGGATATAACTGACAATACAATTCACTTGCAGATAATTCTAATTCTTTCAGATTAATACTTATTAATAGAAGAGTGGAAAAACTTTGATGTTTCTTCTTGAGATTTTATTTTAAGCCATTTGTCTAAAGATCTGTCAGAAGAGGATCAAACATTGTAAAATACAGCTTTGAGAGGTTTAAGGAAACAAAAATAGGCTTGAGTCAGTGCCTGTGCCTTTTAATACAGTCTGCAAAAAGATATTTGTTCATATAACTCCCGATGATCCATCAGTGCAGTGTGTTTTAAAATGTTCTGTGAGCTGTAAAAATCTCAGAAAACAATACTTAACTTTCCATCATTTCTGCCAGGCTTCAGAACCGAACATGCTTGCAATTATTTTTTCCTGCCAAAATAAATGCAGCGTAACAATCCCTGTTGTTTTAGAATCACGGGCTCATCCAGACCTTCCGTTTTAAATGAAGGGTAAACAGACGTTGCCCAGATCCTTCCACCAAAACTGCAATTTGAATGAGCTCCATGTTTTAAAAAAAAAGCCAACGGTATTGAGACAAAGCCTTTAATGACCCCGTTAGGTGTCCATAATTATCATTGCTATGCTGTAGTTACAGGTTGTGATCAGGGAGGATATGAGGCCACATTGAAAGCAAATGAGCTTTAGCCGAAGCTGATGATTTCATTGCAAGGGTTTGGTGCAAATGAGCCCAGAATAACAGCGAACATATTGCGCCTTCACTCAAGATCAGGACAGTGGTACCTCTTCCACGCAGCTGGTCACAGCCAGGGTGTAACCGAGGCATTAACGACTGACCTCAGTGGCCGAGGAGGTATTGCATGACTTGGCATACATATGGTGTGAGAATGCTGGGTGTGTGCCAGAGAATCCTTACATATTTGTTGAGACCTATGTAGCTACAGTCGAATGCAAAAGTTTGAAAGCAACTGCTGAGATGTTTTGTTGCAAACCCTGTCCAGAAACACACAATTACTGTTTTTGTTGACTGAAACATATTGAGCAGGAAATGAATCTCCTGATCATCTCCTGATCATTTTCTTCACTGCTTCATGTCTTAAGTTAGACGTTTTGTTCTACTTGAAGGTTCAGGTGTGGATTAACCAACGCAAAACTATCAAACTGCTCGGGTACAGAGACTGGACTGAAAATGAGAGACAACAACACTGTCCTTCAGGAAGATCTGGAGAACTGCTCAGGTACAGAGACTGGACTGAAAATGAGAGACAACAACACTGTCCTTCAGGAAGATCTGCTCCAAAACCTTTACATCTGGTTGAATGATCTTGTGGTGGAAAAAACATTTTTATTCCATTTTTATGATGTAATTTTGGACTGTTTCTGTTGTCCTGTTCATCTTGATATTTGGCACAATGAAAAGGACGGGAGGATTATTTAATCATGCAAGAAGAAAAAAAATGAACATTTGTTGCGAATCTGAGACAATTTAATCCTCTTAATCTTCAAAAAGTGGGAAAATAAAAGCAAGAAGCTAACTGTCATCCGTTACTGCCACACTTTCAGTTTTGTCATCCTGGTGGTTGATGGCTCTTCTGTCTTTGGCTCCAACTCTGAAAAAGAGTCTGTGCAGAACTTTTGAAGAAAATTCACAATCGGTTTCATTTCCGCTGCAGAGATCCTGTCCCTGCCATATGCCGAGCTGCCAGAGGAAGAGAGAGAGAGAGAAAAAATCTGTTTAAAATGCTTCATTTCATTATGAAGATATAATTGTTCCCCCTTAGCTGCAAAACAAAGAGCAATCAAAGTATGTGTTTATTTTTAATTTCCCGTGCATGTTTTATCTCGACATATGCTTTAGTAGGAGTGTAGGCGGGAGGGGATGAGGGAGAGGTAGAGGGATGCTGTTGCTGAGAGAAATGGGGGGAAAGGAAGGAGGGGGTAAAGAACATTATCATACTCTTACATTTCTGCCTGCTTATTATCGTCATTCATAAGCTTAGCCCTGGTGCAAAACGTCTTGGGAGCACAGATAATGTTCGTGCTTTGCTGAGGCCAGGTTGGAGGCTGTCACGGGCGCAGACAGAATAAATGACAGGGTTCTGTCCCGCAGTCTCAGAGGCATATTACTGCTCCCAAACACACGATGAAATATCATTTTGTCAGAAGCACGTGGGTTTCAGCCATCACTGTCTAATACGTGCATTGATTAATTGTAAGAATGGATCAACATTATGTCCTTCCATGGTGCCTCTTAATTGTCTCTGCCCCTCCACCCAGCTCATCGCTCTTAGTGTAATGATGGGCCGTCTGGTGTGCAGGGAACATGTGTCTGCAAGCCCTCCCCAGGTTAAAGTCCCCCCCCAAAAGCCTCAGTCTTACCCCTTACCATATTCCATATCCCAACCCCCCCCACCCCCTCCAACTCCTTTCCTCCCGTACCCCCTCCCAGATCCTCCCCTCCCCACAAGCCTCACCTCTCATGTTGATGTCCACGCCAGGCTGACTGTTAGTGTTAATGTATGTAGATTTCATTTCTGATGAGTGATCATTTGACTGCTCATTTTAGCTGAGATTTATGATGCGCTTTCTATCTCCTGACTGCAGTGCCACTCTTATCTGTAATGAAAACGAGTGAGGCATTAATCAGGTTTTGTCAGCGGCCCTGACTAAGACATTAAATGTATTGTACGGGGTAAGTAAACACGCTCCACAACCCTTTCTACTTCACCCAGATCATCCAGGAAAAGAGGAAGAAGTCTATGTGTGTGGGGGGGTCCTCTCATTATATTTATCATAATTTCACATCTGCTGTTTTTGAAGCAATGTACCATGAGGCTATAAACTGTGTTACAACTGTGCATAAATTCAGCTGATTTGTGGCTGGAGTAACTAATTCCTTGGTACATTTTAGAAAAACAAGCACTGAGCCCTGAAATTGCAATTCCATAAAGGCTTTAAATTACTGAGTACAGAATCAAGAACTTGCCTGATGTGCTGCGGCGGTGACCGCATTATAGAGAGCGGCGGTGCTCCCTGAGATTGAGTCAATAAAACCCAAGATGACTGAGCCATATACTCAAACAAAATTAAAGGGAGAGGAGATAGAGACGAGGCTGGAGACGTGACAAGAAGAACGAGGACGGGAAGGAGAAGCCCCACGCATCTCATTTCACCCTTTTAACCATGAGCACGCCTCAGAGAGAGGCAGAGCCTGAGCCTCGGCTCCCTGAAGAGGGGCTGCAGGACTCCCATGCCAGGCGCAGCATGTAGCTTTTCATTCACGCATGCCTCTAAAGTCGTATAAAGATCACAATTAGAGCAGAAGACGGAGTTGTAAAGACATTTTATGCACAGGATTTCCCCCGGATGCTTAATGCATATTTCTTGCATACTACAGGAATGGATTAGATACAGCTAGCGATAAACAAATGAAAAATTTAATTTCAAGGAGATATTTTTCATCTAATCCTAGATTTTTTGTCAGCAGCGCAAGAACTATTTTATCATTAATAGTCTGCTGTAAATGATTAAGACTCCAGCAATCCCTGTGACCCTAGTTAGGACGAGACAATGGATGGATGGATGGATGGAGGCATGGATGGATTAAAATATGGATGGAAAGATGCATGGAGAAACGGCTGGACAAATGGATGGAGGTGTTCATGCTCTAGTTTTTAACTTCTACTCAACTAAATATAAATTGAAGTCAACAGAACTTTCCCCAAAGCTAGCATAACACATTCATTTCTAACCTAAACCTCAACCTGTCTCTGTTTCTCTTGTGGTCCCACAGTCTCTCCCCAAGAAATCATTAGGGGCCAACTTGAGCAAGACTGTCTGTCCTCATGTACAGCGAGTGAGGCCGTTTATTGGTGGCAGGTGGGGTTCGGCTGCTGAGGACATGATTAGGCAGAGCAACCAAATGTGGAACACCCAGAGTGAAGTTTACTAATAATGTCCTCACACCTCTCTCCCTGCCCCACACTCACACACACACACACACACACACACACACGGTGCTGTTGAGTCATTTATGAGTGTGTCTAGGAGCAGTAGCAAGGCTTAGAAACATGACCATTAGAGTTTGTTATATTTTAGATAAAGTCATTTCTGTGGCTGAGTGAACGAGCCTCTCAGTATATATAGTGTACTCTCTCTCTGCTCTATCTATCTATCTATCTATCTATCTTTCCTTTCTAAGTATATGTGTGTATGCTTGCTTTGCAAACGACTGAAATTTTTAGCAAAAATATAAAGCTTATTTGCAGAAGTTAAAAACATTTGAACTATGATGTTAAGCAAGTGATTCTGGTGCATTTCTACTGTTCTGTTCAATCTGAAAGCTTCACAAAACATAAAAAACTGATGGTGTGTTCAAATGATGGAAAAACTAAAGCTATATAACACTGGAGTAAATGCAAAAAATAACAAGACTTTTTGTTTTTAAGTTCTTGCTGCAGTATTGGCATTCACCCTTTAAACCAGTCTTATAATGAGCATTTTCTAAAACTTTTTGTGAATAACATCAAGAAAAATGTGTGTATATATATATATATATATATATATATATATATCAGTTTTATAATGAGCATTTTCTACAAGCTCTACAGAAGAAAGAGAAAGTAAAGCAAGGAAACCCTGAATGTACATAAATGTGCTTCAACATCAGTTTTGCGTCACTGACACACACCTGAGACTGTTGTAATACGAGTTCCAGCTGAACTGTTTCAGTTTCTGACAGTTTAACCTGGATTTGTTTTTTTTTTCCAGCAAGTCTTTAATAGACATTGTTCAACTTCTAATTTTACTAGAAAAAAGAACAGCGTGTAAAACAAAAAGCATCCAGCTTGCTGTCAATAATAACTGATTTAAAGGCTATAAACTTTGTTCATTAGAGGGTTATACATAAAAAAATAGTGGAAGTATACCTAAAAGTGTCACTTTTATGGAGAATGAACTGCATGATAGAATTTGAAAAGGGTGTGATTATATTTGAAATTTGTCCTGCAGCATTTTCTGGGAGCTCGTAAAGAGCTGAAATTTAATATGATGCTTTCAGTCAGTTTAATTGAATTTTAATTGCCACTTTGGGCAGAGAGCGAATCGATCAATAAAATATTAAAGATTTGGTACTTCAGCGCTGAACGGTCTCCTGAAGCTTGCTGCACGGCTCGCTTGTGTGTTTTTGAGGAGTTTTGGCTTGCGGCACCTCTGTCACCTCCGTCGAATAGTCCTGAGTGGGTAAATAATGCAGAAAGAGCAAGTAGCGGATTCCATTAATTAAGGCGAGGAGGAAGAGGGCGGTCACCTTCAATCAGGTCTTTTAATGTGCCCAGAGCTATAAATATTTTGAAATGTCACACCTCGCCAAGACAGCATCGGGCCAGAACCAAGCTATAAATCAGCAGCAGGGAAAGACCAAGAAGGAAAAGATGGCTCTTTGGTATTTTAGAAATAATTACTAATACAAAAAGGCTAATGTAGGAACCTATAAATTACACTAAAAAGGACTATTAGGAGATTATTAGTTTATAAAGCTATGTGCTGGTCCTTGAAAATTGCTCTTACTGAATATTGCCTTGTCTTTTTACAGGCATAAATCAGCAAAATCCAAATGATTTGGCTGAGTTTATGATTAATTCAATTAATTGATTTATTTTGCATTTGGGCAGAAAGAAAGAGTGGGGAGATACAAGCAGACAGCTGCACGATAGAGGAACGAGTCCTGCAACTAGCTACAGGAAAAATATCCAGTCATTTTTTTGGGGTCAAATTTGCTTAGCATGGCAGTTTCAAAGTGATATTTTAATGAAGACGGAGCTGTCAGAAAAAGGCCCAGTCAGTGTACGATCAAGGCCACTGTCCAGCATGCCCTGTAAATCTACTATTGCCTTGGTTTGGTTCTGCACTACAGCTAGTCAGAATTTATGCTTCCTCCCTATGGACTGATGTGAGACTGAGAAATGGTATCAGCCATCCTCTCTGAGGCCCATAAAAGTCTAAATTAAATATCAAATTGAACCACTGATGGATGTCGGCCCACTCTAAATCCCAAGCCCCACTATAGACAGGTGCGGCTCACATGACTGCAAACCAGACAGCTCTGTTAGTGGTGATTTTCTCTGTAAAGTCTTAGCATCGCTAAAAGAACCTCTAGGAAAAGACTACAAGAGACACCAGGCACAACGCTGGTATAATATAAATGTAAGCGTAAGGAATTCTTGGCATGAAAACTACTTTGAAACACTAACGTGACTGTTTCAGCGTAAGGCTTCTCAAAGTTTTTGTGGGTGTATTTTTGTACCCTGAGCATGCCTCTCCTCAGAGACGTACAGCGACAATGGCTGCTGTCATGTCCTTTGCTGCAGTACGGGATCGCCCTAATACCCTCCCTCTTACAGTGGTTAAAATTGCTGAGCTAAAACTGTACATTATGAATCATCCATTGTCTAAACTGTATTATCCAGAAAGAAAATCCCAATCTTGAACTGAGATCCGCCTGATGGACACACCATTATTCCGCGAGTATGCCAGCCACGAAGACAACAGCACTGAGAGGCAGTAAAAAGACTGCCTTAAGATGAATCCTCACGCTCCCCGTGCACTGCTTCCGAATCCGAGAGAAACAGAACATCCCCAGCCTTAATCAGGAACTTTTTATCGTTCACCAACTTGTGAAACGGGGTATTCTTGCACTCCGGCTTACATGCCAAAACGACACGGAGGGAGCATGCTCTTGCCTTTGTTCTGAAACCAGCCAGAACAATTTAGTGAAGTCAGCTCATCTCTGCTATTACAGGCATTATCTTCTTCTCCAGGATGGAACAAAACCTCCATCTTGATGCCTTACACAAGTACAGTAATGGGCTCCTGATTCCTTACAAATGCCCTCACACTCCAGGCAGTTTTCATAGCATGCTTTGAAAAATTGGCATAATGGAAGAAATGTGCATGGAAAAGTTAAACGAAAGTTCTTCACGGAAGAGAGAAAGGGCACGTTCCTTTAAATACTGCTATAATACGGATAGTGAGCTGACCTCAAAACAGATCCTGTCTGACTTGTTTAAGAGTTCCTGTTCATACTTTGCTGTAGCTGTGAGAAGTGATCTTGTACACCGTGTTCTTCAGTCCCAGTACTGGGGGAGATTCCCTGCACAGTTTCAGCTATTCAGGCAGCACCCCACATTGAGAAGGTCCTGGGTTCGATTCCCAGACGGGACGGTTGAGGTCCTTTCAGTGTGGAGTTTGCATGTTCTCCCCATGTTCAGGTATTTCCTCCGGCTGCCTCCCATGGTCCAAAGATATGCGAGATCAGAAGCGGATTGGAACTGTCAAGGTGTTCCCTGCACCTTCACGCCCTGTGAGAGTTGGGATTGGCTCCTGCAATTAGGACAAGCGGCTTAGAAAATGAAAGGGTGAGAGAGTTTCAGGTATTCTTCCCCTCCAACACCGTGGTAACAGGGAAAGGCAGAAGAAGCACAGGGCTGTGGGTCCACAAGTTTGAGACAAGCCTACAAGACAAGCTATAGAAAGGCTGCTTATACATCCACCTTGCTACATTCAGGAAGCACACAGTCAGTGGGCTTAGCACTGGGGTGTGAGCTTGTTTCCAAGGTGTTAATGAATTTCTGAAATTGCTGTATGTGCCAGTCAATGCAAGTGGATGCCAGATCACAGGGATTGCATTGTGTTAGTACAGTATGTGTGACAGTGTGTGTCACTCTGTCAGTTTGCTCTATGGAATATGAAATAATTCACTCTCATCCTGTCATTCAATGTCAAGGACCTTGGCCTGTAATTACTGTTGTTGTCGCATTCGAATCCTGTGTATTTGGACTCCGCTTGGAGGACCATAGATTCACAGAAAAGATACTCAGATATGATCTTATGTGCAGCATGGATAGTTGAGGTTTTGTAGTTCGTATTTTCTAATTCCTCCAGCAGGATTGGTGCAGGGACGTGAATTTGAATGATATTCAGAATGCAGAGGCAAATCGTGGCTACTGCCCAGCCTTCAATTCAGGCCATAAATATCAAAACATGGTGAAAAAGAAGGTGTCAGTTTCTGCCGGCACTCCATGGCATTCTAGTGGTTTGTTAGCATTGAACTAACAGCTTCGCATATGCACATTTTTGAAGCCTGTAAATGACATCCTTATTCGAATATCTGAATCTTGTATATTAAAAATGACTTGTTTCCTAAGTTTTATTCTGCCTTTGTAGAAGAGTTACTAGAGAGACTGCTGTTTAAACCATCCAAAATATTTCAGTATAAATTAAATAGTCTTATATGATTTTTACAAATTCTGTATTCTGTAGAACTGTAGTGGCTTAGAATTTTTTGCTGGGTTGATTGGGATTTTTGCCAGCCTTGGGTTAAAAACCCATCCAGCTTCACAACAGTTCAAATGAAAGAACACATTTAAAGGAGGAGCCTAGATGGACGTGCATGACATCTAATGAAGCATCTGCACAACTTCTGGACAGGTCTGATCCGATCTGCTCAGTGCTCCCATCAGAATCAATAGTGCAGTTTACTTAGTTGAACTGTAAAGGCTACCCATGAACTTCTGGCCCCATTTGTATTTATGGTGAGATTAGCTGTGCGATGACTGCAGCGATTGCCGGGGTTCTCTCTGGGACATGCGACAGAGTGGCTGGGGAAGTCGCGGTGCACTCTGCCTAAATTGGCAGCTGGCAGGCAAATGAATTCAGTGTGAAGTGAACCCACAGAAGTGCAGGTTCCTGCTGCTCAGGCAACAAAGGGCCTACGTGCAAGACATCTGCTGCTCTGTTATCAGAATACATTCAGTCACGTGCCCCAGGCTCGGCCATCCCACCATTATGTCAGCTGGGAGCCTGTTCTCTCTCTCTCTCTCTCTCTCTCTCTCTCTCTCTCCTCTCTCTCTCTCTCTCTCTCTCTCTCTCTCTCTCTCTCTCTCTCTCTCTCTCTCTTTTTGCTCCAACGGCATTTACAGATCTCTTGTTCTCACTCATTTACTGCTGTAATCCTTCCTCTTTTTTCCCTCTCCTCTATTTAGGGAGTTTAGGCCTGGCAGATAACCCTCTGACTGCCTGCTATCTATGGATCCTAACGCATGAACCCAGTGTGAATGATCACAAGTGGGCCTGAGGAAATGCCGTGCAGAATCTTAATGAGTTAGTCTCACAGAGGCAAAAGTAAATTGAGCTTACCACCATGATAAATTAACCTAATGAATGCAATTGTTCTGTGGCACGCTAGCTTGGGTTGGTGCCAGATGGTCGATACTTAGCACCCACAATTTTTTTTTTCTCATATGGTATAATAACCATTAATGTATGATGGAGACCGTTTTTGGAGGGTTGGATTTTGCCTTTCGTACATTACAGATTCGACATTTACATTTATTTTATAGTCCTACGTTGATTTGTGGCTGTTATGGTTTATACTAAACCTCCAGCTACGCACCCACTGAAACTGTTCTTGAACCTCTCTTTGGATCTGCTCTTTTTTCAGCCTCACTAGCAGAGGCTTTAAACAGGGGCCCAGAAATGGTTTCTTAACCTCTGACACAGAAAGGGAAACCAGTGATTTTTATTCTTTTTTTTATTGTCAACTGCTAAGTTGCATGAAATCCCCCACTTCGTTCACTGTAAGGGAAAACCAGCAACTGTGGAGCCACGATAGGATAGAACGCATGCATTCGGCAGCCTCTGTTTTAACTCTGCGTATCCACTGTTTACTTAAGCACTTAATCCTACAGAGAGCATAATTTGGTGACATGCATATCCTCCTTATCCTACTCAGCAGTGCCGAATGGGTGTGGGTGGCTGTTAGGAAATGAGGAAGCCCACGGCTGGGTGGGTCATGGAAGGAAGAGGTAAGCACATATCCAGATGTTCTCCACTTTCCAGGGTATCAGTGACGCCCCAGCATCAGGACCCCTCTCTCTGCACATCCATCGGAGCAGTTTGCCCAGTAATGACTCGTTTCGCCTGGGGCTTCACCACATCTGTGCTTCTCTGCTCCTCTCCTCTCTCTGCGTCATTCCATCTATGCTGCCTCTTCCATGTTAGGCATCACACTCATCTTTCCTCACATGTCCTCACACCACTGTCACATGTCTTGCTGCCACAGTTAGCCTGAGTAATGGAAAGTTGGGTCTTGCCTTAGAGGAGAATTCCCTCCATTTCTTAACATTTCTGCATAGTTAAAAAGTAAAGATGAACAGTCTTTCAGAGTGGTGGCTCTGAAACGCTCCATTTTTGAGGCAGATTGTTCGCAGTGATGGAGAATGGAACCAGACATCCCATTAATATAATTTATAATATAGTTTTTAAATTAAATGCTTGCAAATGTACTGAGTAATGCCTCTGACATTGTTTGTGACATTTTTTGGAAGTTTTTGGCCAAAATGTTTTTTACATCGGTGTATGGTTTTGGGATACATACGTCGGTTATAAGGCAAAATAGTCACTCCGAATAGAGACTCAGTAAACGTGCATCATTTCACTGAAAGTGTAGCAAAAGGAATGAAAAGAGCCCCAGTTCCTTCCCCAACAATGAATCTTTAAATTTCTCCCTAATAAATCATTTAAATCAAACCCACGTTTAATGACTTTGTTGACAATTGAATTTTGAAGGAAATGAAGGAAAATCAGTTTATTAGCCTCAAACTATAATTCCCAGTTCATCTAAACGCTTCTTACATCTGTATAATTATACTCTGGAGTGATAGTTTCCACTAAGTTTGCCTTATTAGCCTTTAGTGCAGGGTTTTCATTTTGTATTACTCTGAGTTATGCACAGACACACACACACACACACACACACACACACACACACATATGTGCATACACACAGACAGCCCTTGCACTCTGAGCACACACAAGGGCAGGCTGGTGTGCTCACCCCCAGTCTTGTTTTCAGGTTCATTAAGCCCCAGTGCTCCACAGTTTGGCTGACAGGATGAGGAACAGTGGAGAGATCTCACCCTGCAGGTATCCATGGCGATTATTATTGGGAAAAAGCCACTCTCGTTAGGGTCCTTGTTACGGCTTGAGGGGGAACAGCTAATTAGGGGGACAAGCACTGCTTGAAAATGAGTCGATTACACCTGTGGACTTTTGGATTAAAATACCCCTTTTTTTTTACTTTTTCCTGCAAGCTCCCACCTCTGCCTCACCTCTTCTTCCATCCGCCGAGTCCATTTACTTCCAAGGGAAAAGAGAGAGGGAAAGGAAGAAGTGAAGGACAGATACTGTCAGCATTTGAAAGGCTTTATGAAAATGATCATCCAATTAGCAGCTATGATCAAATCAGGCATGAGCCCTCTCTGGAAGGCTGGGTAATTTCCTCCCTCTCTCTCTCTCTCTCTCTCTCTCTCTCACTCTCTCACTCTCTCATTCCCTCTCGCATGTGGTGTAATTTTACTGAGCTCAAATGAACTCATGAGAGAAAATTCAGTTAGTTTTCTCATCACTGGTAATTATACTAATACATTGGAAATGCCTCTTACAAAATGCATGAGCCCTCTAAGCCACCTCATTAACATGATATAATTTTTTAGCAGAATATGTATCAAACCTATTATCACTGCAGCTATTCTCTTCTCAGTCCTCCCGCCACAGAAAGAGAAAGGGAAAAAATCAGATGGAGCAGAGAAGTAACCCTTCACTAGTTGCTCTGCTTTATGATGAAGTGCAGCTCTTCATCAACCGTCTCCTCACTACACATACTGTATTTTCTCATTTCTGGTCCTTAAAGCATTAACCCTCAGAGCTTCGGCATCAGCAAAGTGCTCCTAGATACCTGTTTAGTACATTATTTAAAAATATATTGATTTGCATTGGCCTGCAAAGTGGATAAGTCGAGCTGGGTCACTGCTGAAAAGGAAATAAAGCAAAGTGACAGAAAAAAAAGGCATGCCGAGGGAGGACTCACCAGCTCACCGGCTGTAAAATCAAGATAGATCTGATAGTATTTATGCCACTTAATGTAACTGCTGGGTTGGGGCCTTTGTTGAAACATGAGTTAGTTCCAGAGTTTAACCCTACAGAATTAATTTCCGCCCCATGACCAGGACCGTTTCATCATCAGCTTCTTAAGGATGAGCCAGTAGCGTCAGTAGCCCCGAGTAAATGAAATGCAAGGATACACTCCTCGGTTTTTTACAGAACAGAAAAGGCAGGCATGTATTTCCAGCCCTGAAAGGATGCTGGGCGACAGCAGCGTGAGACACTGACACAGGCCGGCCCATGCATTATTCATCTCCGTTTGCACCGCATGCGAATATTTTAGAACCGGACCCTTATGTGGAGGTCTGGGCATTTCACCTGGGGTTTATAGTAAACGTCGCTGCAAAGCAATCAAAAGCTTATTCTTCTTTGACCTCAGTGCCTGCGCTGAATGGCCATGGAAGGAGTTTCACCCAGGACTATGATTTATTGGCCTTTTCAGTAGAAAAAGTTATTTCCATTTAAAACACAATGAATAACTGTCCTGTCTTCAGCAAGCACAACCAGCCATTTCATTTTAAAACACTACGAACAACTTTGTTTACCTCTCAGCTGAGCAATGCAAAGAAAAGCAGGGAAAATAAATGAGTTATCATTAAATTGGGTATTCATTCGGATATGAAAAAAGTCATATAGAACAAAAACCCCTGGTAAAATTTAATGCACCTGACATGGTCATCGTACATAAAATGCATGAGATATTGTTTAAAGAGTTGAGGTCACACAGTTTTTATCCATTCTTCGTGGAGGGGTATATGCAGACTGCTCTGGGGCAAAAAAATCCAGTAAGAAAATCTATTTTTATATATTTGCCATAATCAGCATATCAGCATTAATTCTCACTAGCTCTCACAGACATTCATTGGTGGATAGGAAATAAAAGCCCTAGTTTAGTTTAACCCCTTTTCCTGTCACCAACTTCTGATGGGGACGGTACCTTGCTTAAGGGTAGCTCAGGGCAACCTACTGGTATGGGATTCAAACCCACGACCTTCTGATGCTGGGTCCAACTCCCGAACCACTAGGCCACCGCTGCCCATGAGTGAACTATGGACGAAAATGCAAAAAAATTAGTGCAATTCAATTCTGATTGTCCAAAGTTGAAGAACAATGAAAAGCCCAACTCAGAAGGATCACGTGCCTTCAGAACTACTGATATACTTTACTTCACGGTTGTTCAAAGCCCATCCAAGTTCCTATTGAACTAACAGGGCTCTTAGCAAGCCACAAAACCACATGCACTAGCCTTCAGCTCAGCACTCCGAAGGCTGACGTTATTGAGCGTGTGCATCTTAAATACCCTCCTGCTATTGTAGTCCTCACAAACTGCTAGCCCCGAGCCAAACAGTCCGACCGGGTGAATGCTTATTAGCATCTACAGAGGAGGAGAAAGGGAGAGAATAGATTTTAGTGTAAAACGCACATGTACATGTTCATTATAGCTGGTGACTGCTAGGGTGCAGAGGAGGAACCAGCACAAAAAAAAGAAAGAAAAAAAAAAGGCAGTCCACCGCCAGCAGCAGGACGACGCAGAACATTAACACTATAATTTACATAAAATTACTTACATACTGCTGCAGTAATTGAATTTGTTTGACCAGTACAGTGCAACTGTGAGGAATAGATTTAGAAAGGCACACGAGGGAGCGCTGCTTACTCTTCCAGATGGGCGACTCTCCCTCCGAATATTACCCAGAGAAATTGAACAATAGTGACACTATAAAAACCTTGATTTCATTTATGAAGCCTTCCCACACACCCGCAGACAGTCTCAACTGGTACACGCAGGATTTGAATATCAGTTAGCTCCATTTTGTGTGCTTTATTTGCATCTGTCAAATGGGACTGGATTCCTTCTACTTCTCCCCTGCTAATAGGAGGCATACACAATTATTATCCACACCCCAGCTAGTCCCTATATTTGACTAGAGGCCCTCGCGAAACAGATTTCTGCTTACTTGTCCCCCAAACCAACATAAACACCCAATTGATGTAGCATAAAATATCTGCCCTGTGCTTTTATTAGGATGAAGGGCTTTTTTGGAAATAGTATATTTTAATGAGGGCCTCTGAAATGCCACCTAAGTTAATGTAAGGCTTTATTCCTTGTTTGCAGTGAACGCTCTCTTCTTGACAGTGGCATTTTTGATGTGCAGCTTAGCTATGCATGGATTTGTTTAACAAGGTTGATGTCCCTCCCGGTGCTCGGCATTCTGTCAGGCTCCTTGCTCATTCTGTCAACAGTCTCCTCCGTCTGCCTGTCTATCTCTCTTTCCATCCTCTCCCCTTCCTTTCTATCCATCCAGCCCCATCCTCCCACTCCGTCTCCACCTCTTTCGCCGACTCTCTCAAGCCCTGCTTCCCTCGGCCTGCAAATCCAGCCTCAAAAGTCTCCGTTTAGCCCAGATGAGGACTCCTCTTTCTCCTCTCCTGCTTCAGATCTCCAGAATCTCGACAGAATTAAAGCAGGTCTTATTTTAAAAGGCCGGCTCGCCCTCGACAGGTGAGCTGTCACTCTACAAAGTCTCCCGGGCGGTCTTTAGATTCCACCTGCTCACCGCTAACCCTGTCGAGTGACAGAAAAAATACCCACCGCCGCTGGAGAAAAGAACTTAATGTCCTATTCACCCCTGTCACCATTTGGAAATTGCTCAGTGCCTCTTGCTGACATATTGTATATATTGTTTCCTTGGCAAGCATTTTGTGTTATTACCATTAGAAATATGAAAGTTTGAAAAAAAGGGGGGAAAAAAGCCACGGAATGGGACATTTAGGGGAGAAGGTTGAAGGGGGACTGGTTGTAAGGATGTAATTATTTAAAATAGGGCGCTAATGTGTATTATCATGTCATTGGAGTCTTAAATGAGATGGGAGCTAAAGGCCTGAAGTTGAAAGACTTGTGACTTGAGGAGAAGAAAAACACCAAAAAAAAAAAAGGTCTTGCTTAGCCCTGAAGACACATTTTTTATGCTTACTGTGCTGATGTACATGGAGCAGCACTGGGCTTTTCAGACAGCAAAGGAAACTGCACTGAAAATGATCAGCCTCTGAAAATGCAATTAGTCTGTCACATTAACCGTTACTAAAGCAGGTAGAGGGGTGGAGCATTGTTGGCACCTTGAAGGAGAGCCGGTGGGCGTGAGGGTCGCCGTGAAAGAAAGCGGTAGTGTGTATTCCAGCATTTGATTACAACATGGCGGAGCATCATTCCACTCCAGCAGCTTAATAAGGCTGTCTGGCCTGCCAGCTCTTTATAGCCTGAAGCCCTGTTATCAGAAACATTAGGCTGAATATTAATGTCCCACACCGAGACGAATACCATTAAGCCTGACTGGCCATTTCTCTCTGTCCTTTCTCACCACTGTACAAGAATTAATGAAACGTGGGTAACACACAAGGGAAAAGAGCAAGTGGACAAAAGAGATTTCTCACTAATTTCTCGCTCTTTTTCTTAACTTGGAAGGATAAATAAGAATTGCATTATTTTTCCGTTTTTTCCCAAGGTTTATAATTAGAGTTATTGTGGCATCGTGCGACGAGTAAAGGGCCTTCTTTCTTCCCTTATTCTGTCAGTTTTCTTGAATTAATTCTTACACTCTGGGACCTTTGTGTGGGGCTAGCCAGTGGAAAAGGGGGGTAAAAAAAATGACAGTTTGATTATGACCTTCCTTTTTTCCCTCAGAAGAGGTTTATATTTGAAGCAAGTCCGAGCTGAAAAAGCACTTATTACTCCCTAAGTGCTGTGGGGTTGCATCCTGGGCAAAGTGAGCTGTTAGGGGATATAATTTGAGCGGAACAGCCAGAGGAGGGCTTTTGATATGCAGAGGAGCCGACCCCTGTGCAGCTCCTTTAATTGGGTTTTTAATTTTCCAGGCCATCTGACAATATCAAACATGATCCCTGAGCTTTTGCCACAGTGATTGGAGGCACAGTGACAAGAAAGCTGCTGCTCTTTCATTTGCTGTGTGTGTGAATGTGTGTGTGTAGGTGTGTGTGTGTGTGTATGTGTGTGAGTGACTCAGAGGCTTGTGAAGAACTGCAGAAATGGAGAAAGAATTGGCTGGATTGAGGAGCTTTGAATGGAAATTTGTTCCAAACGGTTAGGAACCTCAATTGGTTGAACACGTTCTCTCTCTCTCCCTCTCTCCCTCTCTCTTTCTCTTTCTCCCTCTTTTTGTGCTGCATGGGCCTGAGAGCAAGGAGGCGGCAGTAGCACTGGAGTTTTTAGCGCCAGGGCCGTTGCTGGTCCCTGTTTGTCCAATCAGCGAGACCACACAAAGAGTTTCAACCTCCTAATCTCTTAGCCAAACAAGACAGCAATTACACTCCTCGATAAAGCAGGAACATTTCCATCCCCTCTGACAGTGGAGTGGGTGTGAGAATCGTCCTATCTCCCCACCTCCCGCCAGTTTGTTCAAATGGGGTTTAGAAATGCAGAAAGAGGGGTTTTGTTGCCCATCTCTCTCTCTCTCTCTCTCTCTCTCTCTCTCTCTCTCTCTCTCTCTCTCTCTCTCTCTCTCTCTCTAACTCACTGCTATTCTCCACCCTGGCCCCCTCTCCAGCACCTGCCATTCGTTGGGATGCACTGACACCTGGTCTTGTCATAATAACGGGCTTAGCTCAGCATGTGCTGTCCTGAAAATGTGGCAATAAGTGGTAAATATGGCCACGGTGAGATAATATCACACTCTCCTAATGAGATTAAGCCATTTTTGAGCAAATTATATTTCGCCTCACAATTTAAAGTGGCAAACATTCATGGCAGAAGTTTTAACAACCATTTAAAGTACACTTTTCTTATTTCTGGGCTAACTTTCAACATTTATGGTCTGGATAGTTCTTTTTAAACCAGAAAAGGCTGGCTGTTTACATGCATTCATTTACATTGTTGAGGGTCCAAATGAAAGAACCTTGCTCTCTTTTCTGCCCCGAAAAGCCGCCTCAGATGTGATTGCATTGCTTGAAATGCACATTTTGTTATTTTTCAATGGGTGTAGAGCTACACACACACACACACTCACACAGGAAGGAATCTCATTAAATATATCAGACAAATGTTGGTTGATTTGAGAAACAAAGCAAGAGCACGTATGAAAAATTAGAATCCATAAACTAATTATGACATCCAATATTAATTTAATTATAGCATTTGCTTGATAGAGTAATTTGGGAGGCTTTTCTAATCACACAGACTCTTGAAATAAATTAGCAGCGGCGGCAGCGGCCTGTGGAACCCACCAGGGGAAACTCAGGACTATCTACTTCCAGAGGAAGAGCAATGTTGCAGTTGAACGGTAATGCTGGGAGGCCATCCCGGGAAGTTTGAACACTAAAGATATTTACTCTTAGAAATAATTCCTCCGGTTTCTTGAGCATGCTTAGGGCCTTTTTTCAGCTTTGGTGCAATCTGCATAGCTTTTGTGTACTGAGAATCTCTTCGGGGTCTTATTTTGGTGCATCTTCTCACAGGAGAGCAGCGTAATTGTAGTGTGCGTGAAGAAGATGTAGGCAGAAAGCTGCGGACGAGGGAGCCTTTGTTTTAATCTTTTGATTCCAAACTCCCCTCTTCAGCAAAGCAGGCCCTCTGATTGACAGCGTGGTTTTTGTCTTTCTCTGGTCTCCTTCCTTTTTTGCACGGAAAATGTTGTTATTGTCTTTTAACTCTAATTGTTTAGGATGGTTGTCAGACGAATTGCTCCGCACAGGACGTCCTTTGTGAATTCACTTTGCACCCGTGCTATGAGGAGGAATAATTTAAAGCAACATATGTAAGCACAGACTAGTTAAGCCTCTCTTCTTTTATGTGCAGCTGCTTGAATTTCTCAACAAACCGAGGCACGTAAGGCCAGTTTCGTGTTGCATCCTTATGAATTGCCGGATTCGAACTTTTTTTGGCCGACTCTTCTTCCGAATGACTGGGAATCCTTAATTTTTTTTTCTTTTTCAACGGAAAAGGAGCATCTCGCAGTGGCAGGGACAGCTGTGCCCGAGGCCGAGGTGTAAATCAGCCTCGGAACATGTCAAGAAGTGAGATATCCGACCTAAAATTAGAGGATCCGTGTGTACGCATAGAGGGGATGGAGGTGAGGAAAGTGGGGGGGAGGGAGTGTGTGAGAGGCATGTCCACCCATCCCCATTACTGTAAATTAGGCATCTGGATGAGTCAGGTCCGCTCCTCAGGAAGTAGCTTCCTGGAGTCAAAAGTGCAGGGGTATTTATATGATAACACTGCTTCAGCGTGGCCCAGCCACCCACATGGGCCTCCACCAGCACTCACCTTCATGTTCTTACACTGTAATTAAAAAGCACAGTAGGAGTGTGTGTGCACATAAATCAGCAAAGGCTCTCTCCACTGTTCTGCACTGGAGCCCATATATCCATATATCCATATATATATATATATATATACTCCAGAAGAGCTTGGAAAAGACAATAAGGGAATCACCCTCCAGACATGACATATTTGAACTTTTCTGCTTGAGCAAAGCTATTATTACACCATATTTGAGCTGCATTGGCGGCATATTCATCAGCCCTTTTCCTTTTAAAGGAAAAAAGAAACATTGAGAGTTTACAATTACAGTTTTCACCTATCGGTGTTATTACTGCAGTTCACATTAACACGACAGATCGTTTCACCCTTGCTGTTGATAGTGTGATTCAGATGACTGCGACTAAAATGATGTGATCATGTTAATTGTGTGGAGACAATTCAGCTAATAAATTTAGACTGCTTCTGCGGGGCTTAAGGCTTCAGTTTCTCCTGAGGGAGTCACTAAGCAGAAATGGGTCACCACAGGTGCTTGAGCTCTATTTATATTTACCGGGAAAAGAGCAAACGAAGGAAGTCTTAAAAAAAGTGCCAAAAGGCATGTGGAGTCCTATAGCAAGGTTTGACCACCCGGTTCAGATTATGCTCTGTTGATTTTCTAATTAAAATAAGCACATACTGTCTGCAGGGGACGAACTTTAAGATGATAAATTCCCTGCAAATGGAGTGAACAAATTTCTATATATTTATATAACTGGAAAAAATCTCCTGTAACATTTGCTTGAACCAGATATGATTCATATATATATTTATATATATACATATATATATATATATTATATATATATTCATCATTATGCCTTACATTTTGTGCAGAAAGGTCATATCGATTGAAAATATGCACTCATTTTGACAAAATAAGAAAATATGTCATTTGACAGAGTAACCCAAACTTCTGCATAAGGCTGAAGAAGGAAATAATAACTTTTTATTTTATTAAAACGAAATATTCCAGCAATTCTTCCTTTTCCATACTCCAAACTTCTCCCTAATCTGAAAAATGATCTCAATCCAAAACCTTTCCCTGCTCCTAAACCTTATCTCCTAGCCATATCTCAAAAAGTTTCATCAGTTTATTAATAATCTGATTATCATTTGCCCTATCAGGAAAAAAAATAGTTGCAACTAAACCCTGAAATAAAAATACATGTTGTGGACATCATTGAAACGACCTTGAACCTGAATTTTATTCCATTTATATTTTTTAACCATTTATTTTATCATGGGAAAGCTGCTACTTATTTTTCATGAAGATGGATAGATATGGCCTGATATAACATCAACTGAAAACACACTTTTCTTCTTCTATAGTGTTGCCACATCCTAATGGTTTTAATTTCCGACATTCGAGGTTTTATTACAACAGCAGCAACGTGATCCTGGGTGGAACTGCTCGTCGTGCTCGCTGTCAGTGAAAGCAAAGTATTTGAGATATCACCCCAAAGCGGGAGCGTGCCAAAGAAAATGACCTAAAATGATGTCAAAGGGCAGTTTTGTAACATTGGTGGGATTAAGAAGGCAATTTTCGTTGCTGTGCCTCTCAGTGAAAGAAAAGAAAAGGTGCAGGCATTTAGGAGCATGATCGAAGACATGTTGGAGTGTTTAATGCTCCTAAGGTTTGCTCACTGTGGGGGGTTTTAGGGAGGGGTGCGGGGAAGATGGTACTTCTGGGTCACTGACGGAGATTGGACAGGCTTAGTCGATTAGGCAGCCCTTTCTGTCACTGTGTCTCTAACCCACCCACCCCGCTTTTTGTTGTCCCATTATTCCACTCAGTGATTGTGATAATAGCTCTAGCTTTCTTCTTTCGTTTTCCCCCAACATTCTCCTTTAAAAGTCCTCTACCCAGCTTGGCACGCCATTAAGTGTTGGCCTCGCTTCTTTACAGAGGGCATACATTTTGTGCATGTTTTTCTCGCAACTCCTCGGACTCGGCTGTGCTTTTTGTGCATTTTTGAGATCTTCTTAGCATTCTCTTTCAGCCTCTTTTGAAGAAAACTTTCCTTCTGAGATACTATGTATTATTGAGAGATGGTCCAAAGTCATTTTATTTTCCACGGTTGAGGAGCATTATGTTCTGTTAGAAGTAAAAAAAAAAAAAAAAAAGAGAATTGCTGCATTTAATCTGCTTGATTTAAGAGTGTAACTCAACATGGAGCTTCAGTTTACTCGTGCTTGGCAACACACATTTGAATCTGAGTTTTTGAAGGTAAAACCAGCCGTACAGCAGAAGTCGTTCCTGCACTGTCCACACTTCCTCTGCACAAACCGTGACCTCCATCGGACTGTACTTACGGGACGGTATGGAGGTGCTGGGACACGATTTTGATGTAATATGAGAATGTCAGGGGGACAGGGTCTAACCCCTGCCTCTATTGGCCTCAGAGACTGTGGGGACAATTGCACAGGCCCCGGAGTAAATCCTATCAGCTCCCTACTGCGCTGCAGCTGACAACCACACCAGCCTGACCTCTCTTCATACGGGCATACAGACAAAACCTCATATGTACGCACACAGACAAAACCTAGGCCAACATAGGCCGTTACACTCCTACAAATAAAGGTCGCTCTGAAGCCACTTTTGAGCCCATTACCAACTTCTCAATGTATATAAGCTGTTTTTATAAAGTCCAGAGGGCCTCTTTAAGCTTTAAACATAATATAAAATATAAAAGTGTGCACCAGTTAAAATGGTATTTAATCTTTTAAACAGTCTATATATTATGTAGACACATACATTATCGGGGCAGCGGTGGCCAAGTGGTTAACGAGTCGCCCCGGATTGGAAGATTCCCTCACCAGTAGGTTGCCCTGAAGTACCCTTAAGCAAGGTACCGTCCCTGCCACTGTTCCCCAGGCACTTTCAATAGCTGCATATTCAATAGCTGCATATGTGTTTATGGGTGAAACACAGAGCATTGTGTTGTGTTGTGTTTCACTACAGCTTCCATTTAATCACAGCCTAATGGTGTGGAGGGATGAGAGCAGGGTAGCGGCCGGCGTCGTGAGTAACGGATAAGAGAAGGAGAAAACACAGAAGTGATGGAAGAATAGATTGTCAGTGAGGCCTAGCCCATCTTGCTTCCTTGAAATGTATTTAACCTTAAAGCTTTGCTAAAATTTTCAAACGTGCATGGTGGGCAACCTCCGAAGATTTGTAGTGTTATTTAAAGTCTTTTCAATTAAAAAGTAATCTACTCCTCCTCTTCTTCCTCCGCTTTCTCGTCCATCATTAGCAGTTTTTGGTAATGTAATTTAACTCCAAATTACTGTGTCTGGAAAGCGCACTCTATCAAGAGAGCCAAATGGCTTTACTCTAAGACCGGGCCCAGTAATGCTGGGATAATGACATTACCAAACGGCTCTTGCTGTTATTAATGCCGCCATATTTGCAACAATGCTGCAAACAGAGCGTAAGGCCAGACTACATATGTTTGCGGGTTTAAATGAAAGGTTCTTAAGGCGCAGGGTGCCTGATAATACCCCTCCCTCCCACTTATCACTTGCTTTTGTATTAAAGCAAATAAAGAGATTGTGGGAGATGAAGGTAAAGAGAATTTAAACCGAGCACCCCCCCCCCCCCCACACACACACACACACACAGTCTCGTTGCAGAAGTGGACCAGATTAAGGAATTTCTTTTTCTCAGTGTGGGTCCACTTCAAGAGAGATGCTCTTAAGGATCTGATTGGCTGACAGATTACTGATAGCGTTGTGTTTCACTGCCCTTTAACCTGGATGATAGCGTTTGCTTTGAGATAGGAGTAAAATCTGATGCTCTTTTGTTGCTCTTAGGATGTAACTTTGCTGAAAATGAGATGATCTTAGTTTAACGTATTATCTGGGTTGCCCGTCTTGTGCCAAAGGAATATGTGGTGTTTGTGTGTGAGTGTGTGTGTGTGTGTGTGTGTGTGTGTGTTTGCTTTCCTTACTAAAACAGTCTCGAGTTCATCCCCAGGTCAGGAGGTGAACCAAGGCCTGGTGTTAAGGATGCGCAGAGCCCGGCGATGGCCATTGATAGCATCAGTGAAGACGAGGCCTGCCGCTGACCTTTCCCTCCATTTAGGTCCCAGCTTACACAAGCAGTTGCCCTTATCTCCCCCTGCAGCTCCCCCAAGAGCCCCAGACACCCCCCCAGCTCGCCTGCAGTCTGTCCATCAGCACTGCCACCACCAGTGAGGTCTCGTTGCCATCCTATCTGTGCTATCAGTGTAGGGGAAGGGAGAGTGACAATATAGCACACTGACAAATCACTTCACTTCACAACTGGCTTTCCTCACATTCTGTTTTCTGAGGGGATTTTTGGAAATATTTATGGGCTTCATTAAAACTCCAGTGCAAAGATTCACAAAGATTACATTCAACTTCCCCTAAAAGTAGATATTGCTTTAAACACCTCTCCCTCCCTGGGGTCCAATTACGAGCTTTGTGAGACTTTATTTATCTTATTTAATTCCTGCATGATCCTTTACAAACTGTCTGTCACATAACATGACCAAGGCTTTCTGTTACTGATAAAAATAAGACTTTTGCCCCGTTACTCTTATCATAGCTTATGTAATGTCTATATGCATATTTGTTGCATCTTAAAAAAACTACATTAAGGCTGCTTTTTTTTGCAGTTTAGCTTCCATATATGGGCTTTATGGGCTGGGAGGTCAGTCGTTCATTTTGAAATTTAAGCATCGTTTGCATAGAAATTTTACTCACTTCAAAAAGTGGGAAATATTCAGTTTTCAGAAAATTGGAAAGTAAATTTTTTTTAATGACCGGCCATTGTGGTGTGAATGGATCGAGGGAACTCATAGATCCTGGTTTGTTTAAATTGAATGTACGTTCAAAAAACAACCCTTATCAATGATTCTGTGCTTGATTTAGAATTGATTCGATTTTGGTCATTAGATCCTACACACAATAATTCAGAGAATAATAATTATAACACATTAAAGAAACAGTGATCAAATAGTGATCCCATATTCATCCAAACTGTTAAACTCAGAGTCTGCCGTGATGTTACAGTCTCTTCTTCATCAGTAAGCACTGGACCGTTTTTATAAAGTCCTATTTGTGTATTTGACTGATTCGTTTACTCATTTAAACTCATCAACTAATCCTTTATGAAATTGTCTTAATTAAGGGGCGTGTCTAAAAACAGAAATGAAAACTTTTAGGCCTAAAAAACAAATATTTGTTTTTGGCCCTGAGCTATATTTAGTCTTTATTAAAAGATAAAACTATGCAATATTTAAAATTGATGTAATATTAAAAAAAGATACTTTTGTAAATATACATTTTTGCTTAAACGTCTTCACATGTCCTTGCTTTGGTTAGGTCTGCAGTATTAAGCTGTGGCCCAATTAGCTGAATGCTAACACAAAAGGAAATGGCAGATAAGTACTAGTCAGTATTATCATTTTATAATATTACAGCTGGAAATTTGGCCAGCATAACATACTTACCAGGTGATTTTAATGATTAACATTGACATTTTAATAATGTGCCATAGTCTGAAAATGAAATCACTTGTCCTTCAGAGGCTTGTGGTTGCTTGGCAACAATAACACGCCCCTAATGAGCCCCATTTCGAGGTGCAATTGGAGTTTCTGTTGACATTTTTGTTCTTTTGTGCATTTAACCATATTTCAGGTTTTCACCTTTTTATAAGCCACTCGGTGCCATACATTACAGTGATTTTATCAGGACTAGAAGTTTGGGCATCTTTGTTTTTGTGTGAATGTGAAATCAGGAGGCGTCAGACTGAAGTAGAGTTGATAATTAAGCCGAAACCGAGACATGATCACGTTCCTGCTCAGAAAAAACTTCCCTGGGCTACTTCACTTTACACAGTTTTCCTTGCAGGCTGTTCTACAAAACAGAACATGTTCCTTCAAAGCCCAAAAAAGTAAGTCTTGGGAGACTTAGCTCTTACAGAACAAGCCAGGGAATTAAAGCTCTACATAAAACTCTCTTTCTCTAACTTCCCTAAGACACAGAACTGCTGCACCTCACTGCTTGCAAGGATGTTCTTCTTACAGAACCAAGTTTAATTCTTAATAAAGCCTTGGCGTTCTGAGTCCAGCACCCATTCAGCTGAGCAAGTTATGGCTGAGATTACATGCAAGAAGGGACGTGAGCAACCGTGAGCTTTAGAATCTGCAGAAATGAGAGCTTTTGCTCTGATAAGTGCACGGACTGTTAATCGGCCCAGGGACAGATGAGACCAGCGGCGGCGGTGGACTCGGCTCAAACCTTCTTGAAACCCAGCTGATCGTTGTGGCTGGTGATGGAGGGAAAGAGAGATCCAGGGAGAGCGAGAGGGTGTTAACAAAGGACAGAGCAAAGCTCGGCGCTATCACTGCACATTCCCATGCATTTATTTTACAGATATTTATTCAATTTCTGAAGACGGGGGACGGCGGATGATAATCCGTTAAATGTCGGCACACACCTTCCCTGTAACACCCGGCTTATTAAAATATGTAGATTAATTTGTGGCCAGCGCTGCATGTGATTATGGCTGGTGGATTGGGTGCTCAAAATTCAGCTCGTATTTGTAATCTAAATTTAACAGCGAACTGAGAGCTTGTCAATTAAATGGAATGAAATGATGTGAGAATAAGACTCATCTTCATCTTCTTGTTTTATGCTCGACTGACTGCAGAGTTATCATTTACAAGGGGCCAAATAATTGGCTGGAAAGTTTTGTTGGAGGGGTTCAGATATGGAATGAATTTGTATTCTTCACCGCGACAGCAGCTCAATATGCTTTGCCCAAGTGCACCCAGAATTTGTCAATTACGGCGTGTGCCACAGAATGAGATCTTGTCGTCTTAGATAAAGCAAGGTCTCATGAGAAGCCTGCTGTAAAGTAAGACCTTGGAGAATTGGTTGTTAGTTAAGTGTCAGAAACTGTGACTAAAACTTAGATGCCTAATAGGATGGTACCTATCTGAAGCTCGCTGATCATTAAGTCTCAAAGCTTTGCAGTCTCAGTCATTTCTACAGCATCGCCTCCTTTTTGTGGTTCGCATTAAATCAGAGCACACATTATCAGAGGGATCTGCATGTGCTTTTTCTCGAGAGCCTTTCAGGTTTCCAAATCAATCAAACAATTTGGCTAAAATGATTCATTTATGATTAAACCATCATATTAGAGCCAGTCTTTGGATCCCATTTGATTGCTGATCTGCAACAGCACAATAAACTGGAAGGGGAATGTTATCAACAGACTTTTAGAGGGCTAAAAGTGCTAAAAAAAAAAAAAAAGTTTAAATCGGTGATGATAATCTGGTATATTTTATATTGGCTTGTTTTCACTGCGGGAAAAATGTGATTTTTTTTACGTTTACCGTTTGTGTAGTTGATGGTGGTTGCTAGAATGCTTTCAGTTGTTGCTATGAGGTTGTAGCTAGTTGTTTGGAGCCGCTGTGTTATTTCAGGAGGTTGATAGAGCCTTGATAGGAGGCGGTTAAGGGCTGCTTAATTGCTGCTTGGGGTTCTCAAGTGGTTGCTTTGTAATTTAGAAACAGTTGCTATTGTGTTTGCTAGATTGTCGCTCAGTGATTGTGATGTTTTCTCAGCTGGTTGTTAAGGTGTGGCTTATTTGTTGTTATGCTACCTTAGATGAATGCTAAAGTGTGATTGGTGTGCTCTTTCTGATGGTTCTAGGTTTTTGAATGGGTGTATAAGGTCGTTGTGGCTGTAGGGTAAATCTGAAATGCTGCATTATCTCTGGTGGTTGCTAAGGAGTTGCTAAGTTGTTCCAGTGGTGTTCCAAGTGCTTGCTAGGGTGCATGTATAGAAGAGGAATGATTCAGTTTTGTGCATGTAGGTTTCCTCCATTCATTCCTAAACATTTCAACAAAATCTGTATTACTATCAAAATCGGGTCAATTTAAAAAGCATAAACACTTATCAAACACCGGCTCAATAAGACTGCAGGGATTGGTGGTTCCACAAACATTGGCAGCATCCAGATTTGCTTGTGAATAAAAGGATGAAAAATATGTGGAATAATATTGTTATATTTAACACTATATTTGTGACATTAAAAATCGATGGAAATGAATAAATAGCAGCATATTATTCAGTAACTACTGCAATGGACTGCAATTGCTGTGAACAACACTTCTGGAATAATATGTAATTCATGTAAACATGTATACCAGCCACTGGAACTCAAGAAGTTTTTCTTCTCATTATCTGAAACACCACTGTACAATCAGTTCTGTTCACTGACAGTCTAGAACACCATTTCAGGTGCTTGTAAAGTGCCATTATGGCAACTCAGACATTCAACCGTCTATCTCTCATTGACAGTTCTGCTCAGACATTGACTGAGCTGTACAGAATGAGTTCGCAGAACAATGACCCATCAATGATTCACTCTCACACCTCTTTGTCATCAGCTACAATGAGATGATTTAGGTTAATTAAATCCAGTACGATTGTCAAGGCCTGAATGACGTTTGAAATCCCCCCTCTCTTTCACATTTTGCTAAAATTGAATTAAGTCTTTTGTCTTGCCATAATGGAGACTCATGGCTGTGGCACTGACACATTCTCTGGCTCTCAAAGTGCCCACAACGCTTGCCATATTGATGAAATCTGTTCCGTTCCTACTAAAGTCACTTCCTTTTTGGGGTTTCTCTTGTAATTTCAGAGGTTTTGATCGTATTGACGAAATGAGAGTAAATGAATGAAATGGAGACACGAGCTGACAGTCAATCAGAGGGTCAAGTTCTTACCTCAAAGCTTCCGGGCTGACTTTATCAGTAAACTGCATTTCAGAATGATTTTACATGAACTCCAGTGGTTAGACATAAATTCAAAACGGCGATTCTAACACAATGTGGGGAAGTAAAACATGAAAGTGAAAGCGACTACCCTTGTCGTCATGAAATGCAGCACATGAAATACAACACAACAAAATTCAACCTCTGCATTTCACCCATACGTGCAGCAGGGGGCAAGCTATTGAAAGCGCCCAGAGAGCAGTGATGGGGACAGTACCTTGCTCAAGGGTACCTCAGGGCAACCTACTGGTGGGGGAATCTAACCCACAAGCTTTCAATCCAGGGTAGCTCCCTAACCACTAGGCCACCGCTGCCCCGCCGTTTTTTTTTTTTTTTTTTTTTGTTAGTTTTTTTTTTTAAGTGAAACATGCAGTTGGAATGGCACTAACCTAAGCTTAAAACATGGTCCTGGCCTAAACTGGTCAGGAAACGGAGTTGGATCCCTTCACTGAGCTTTGGAACATTTTGTAATAGGAAAAGTAAGAGAGTAATTTAAATAAAGGCTGGAGTGACACAATTCTTCAAAAATGACTTCTTTTATTGCACCTTCATATATGCTAAGACATATCGTGACATATAGTGTGTCAGGGAGAGAATTCACGAGTGAGTGAGTCTCTCAGTGTTTGTGTGTGGTTGTGTGTAAGAGAGAGCGGGAGAGAGACACAAATAGACAGATAGAAACCCACTGATGAGTAGAGAGGGTGCCATGCTAAGGCTCTCCAGTCCTTCAGTCACTTCCTTTTGCTTGACTGGGCTGCTCATCCAGGCTGAAAGCTCAGCGGTTGTCATGTTGGAGTGTGCTAATTAGGCTCCAGTCTAATTTTCCAAGATGCTCTGCTGCCCTTTAAATGGCCATTTAAAATTCAAAGTGATGGTAATTGTACAAGGGCATGCTGATCTAGTAATCACCGCAGGGTTAGAGGCGAGCATTTTTCTCTCGCTCTTCTGTTTTTATTGTTCGGACCTTTAGCATGTATGAAGAGGTCTTAAGTGGCCTCACAAACAATGCCCCCTGTGTTTGCATCTCTAATCCTGCCCTCGCACATGCACACATACTGCAGGTCAGGCATCCAGGGGCCTCGCAAGCAGCAGGGCCAAATTAGATGTCAAAATAAGTGTCTACTTCAGGCCAAGAAGCAGTGGGGGCCTCGTTTAAAATAAGGGCCATCAAACGTGGAGTGGAGATGCAGAGAGATAAAAAGGGGCTAAATCAATCAAAAGTGCCCACCGGCCTTGAAGTGGCTGCTCGCGACAGCGCCTTTCTTCAAACAGAGTTCAATTTTGCTGCCACAGAGGAAATTTTGGAAGGATTAGACGTGTGCATTACTCAAAGAAACGTATAAAAGAAGTGAAGTTGTCAGCTGTAATTAAAATGCATGACGTGGTTTATGGAGTGGATCGAATCGCTCACCTCTGAAGCAAAACAAACACCAAAAACTTCCTCAAAAGATGAAGACAGTGTCCACGGCTTTGGATTTTCACGCATGCAGTGTGAATTTTTTTCATTCAAAGGAGGGGGAAATACCCACAGTGTTTGATGCTATTTACTTTTGCTGTGCCATAGCTTTGCTTTGTCAGCTGGGGTTTGATTTGTTCTTGAAAGGGATTCCTTGAAGTGACGGTGGTGTCAGGCCTGTGACGCTCGTCTTTTCTATTGTCTTTGCACTTGAAGGAGACGTGAGGGAGGGTGACTCCTCAACCGTCACAATATTGATACTGTACGAAGGCTGTCTCTGAGCGGGCTCACTGTCTAATCTGGCCTGACAGTCAGCACAGAGCTGCACCCAAGGCAGTTGGGATATTCCTCTCACAAGCCACAGGAATACAAATAACACGCAAACCCGGGGAGAAACTCATTTTTCTGAAAGTAGAAAAGTTATGACTGCACTGGAACCGGAGCGTTAAATGTGTTTTTTCTTTTCCTCTTCTTCGTTTTTCTCCTCTTCCTCTCAAGTGATCTGTGGTCTCAGTTTCAGTTTTCCTTGCAAAGTCGTTAATGGGATTTTTTTTCACACCTTCTGTGCATCACTTTCGTTTGTGTTGTGTCTTTAGAGAGTGAATAACAGCAGTAAGCTGGAGGTGCTGGAAGAGGGGAGAAAAGCAACACAGTAGGCTTTCAGTAGGACCTCACACTCTCGTCCGTCACACACACAGAGCCCCCGGGCAGATGTCCGACAGAGGCTCTTTATTTGTGGATTTTAATTATACATCAAAAAGGAAAAGTAAAGCAGTACCGTTTCTGAAAAACACAAACCCTGGATGCCCCTTATAAATGATCAGGGAAATTTTACTTTTGGAAAAATGTTATTTTTTTCAAACACTAAATTTTGTAGAATTGAAATTCATTTGCTAGATTGATAATACTGAGGGTTAGCAGTGCCACCTCACTGGGAGAAAGTTTGGGTCTGATTTCCAGTCTGGGACTGTGTGGAGTTTGTCTCTAATGCTAAACTGCCCCCTAGTTGTGTGTGTGTGTGTGTGTGTGTGTGTGTGTGTGTGTGTGTGTGTGTGTGTGTGTGTGTGCATGTCTGTGTATTTTTGCATCTCTCTGCCCTGTGATGGAGTGGTGACTGGATCAGTGAGAATAAATGTTCTGCCAAAATGGGTTTATTTGTCTTTTTTCATTTTTTCACCGCATTCGACTGCTGAAATATGAGGCTTACATACGTTTGTTACATATTCATTCTAATTTCAGTTGTAAAACCAATTCTAAATCTAATTCTGACTACAATACCTGCTTTCATCCAGCTCTGCTTCTCATTTTTTCTACCCATTTCACCAGCACTGTTTCCAACTGTCACACTCATTTCAGATCTCATTGAAAGGGTTTTTTTTTTTTTTGTTAATTCAAACAAGAGTTCTAATTTGGATTATAACTGAATTCCAATTCTGATTTGAATCCTCGTTCTAATTCTCATTCTAATCCTAAATTTCATTCCCACACTTGACTTTATTTGACTGATATGTGACTCAGAGTGAAATGACTGGAGCTAAAACAGAGCGGTTTTGGCTTTAAGGAGGACTTCGGCGCAGAATAATTGTAAAACAGGTGGTGAAATTAACACTGTAGAGCCTTACACATATTTCATATTAATGCCCTGAATTTTAGCCCTCAATTATCGCTCAGCGGCATCTTTCACACTCCATTTATTGAGTCTGCAGTAATGTGTTTGTTTGTTTCTGGAGATAAACACTGGGTGGCTCTTTGAGAGCAAGCTGTCAAACTGTGATTTGACAATGAGGGGCTTGCTCGGTCACATTGTTCATAGCAAGGCGAGCAGTACCAGGCTGAGTGACTGAATGAGTGCGTAAGTGACAAGGTGAGAATGAGGAGCCATTCTTTATCTGTGAGCATCCTCCATGCTCATCTCACTTTAGACAAATTTCCCAAACACTCACCTTTCTCTGCATCTCCAAAGAAACCGCCTCTGTTCTTTGCATCTGCACAGGTCGCTGATGCTGACAAACTTTATCTTTTTCTTTTTTCACAGTCCTCCAAGCCTGTCAGGTGTTATATGTATGTTATTTTCTCTCTGTATTGCTTTTTGACAGGTTGAGATGAAGGCTCGTCAGGTGTCTTCGTTCCGTTTGTTCTGTTCGTAATAACGATCTGAATGTAGGGTAGTAATTAATGCTACGTTGGATTTAGTTGAAAGCGAATTTGCAGAAGAAGAAGGACAAAATGTCCTGTTTTGTCTTATACCTATGCACCATTAGCAGCTGGCTCAAAGCCTGACCTTTCTTGCCAACAATTTTTTGTCATGTCCAGTTCAAGGTTTTTTTTCTTTCCCCTGTCCTCTCTCACAGGAAAAAAACTTTTGAGCTTGTTCATTTATTAAGAGGAAGAAGTTGAAGGCTGGGACATTCTTTTCTTCTGTCAGATTGGCAAAGATTACCTCTATCATGATCCTATTAGCTGAAGAGAAAATGTGACTGCTTAAAATGGATTTATGGAAAATAGCCTCCCCAAAGAACCCCGCTCTGGATGATTCTGAGCTCTCGACAGAACTTTCCTCCTTCGCCTTTTCAATTCAAGGGGCTGTATTTGTCTGCTTCAGGCCAAGAAGTCTGAAAGTCATAATCCCGAGTAGCTTCTCATGTTCCCTGCAGGCAAGCCAAAAATTGCTGAAAGTCATTTGACTTCACGAGTTTATTTCATCAGACACCTGCATTGGCTAACCGTGGCTTATTTTGTGTCTGCAAAGAAAATACATTGTAGAAATATCGGGAAAGGAATTTTTATGGAGAGTCAAAAATATTAGGACCGTTAATAAAACATTCAAAAAAATGCAGACATATTGCTTGGCTGCTGTAATTATAAAAGCTTATAACACCGTAATTCACTTTGAATTATACGGTAATAACCCTCTCAGACATAAAGTTCTTATACAGAGATGCCAACTTTGCTTCCCAGACAGATGGTCCTTCAGTGAAAAGAGCTTTCGACCTAATGTGCATCAAAACAAGGAGAAACAAGAAGAGTTTACTTCTGCAGGCCGTGTTCCTTAGAACACACTTTTAGTTCATTCAAGAAAAGCATCCAAGCTGCTGTTATTTTTAGAAGAATGCATAGTTAACTATGCATTCTTCGCCAAACCAGGAATTACCTTTTTTATTTATGTTAATGCTATATAAAGCCATATTTATAAGGTTTAAATGACCTCATGCAACAGTTTATTTACTATGAAGAAGAGACGATATGTGAAAGTGACTATCCTTGTCATTGCGAGGTCACAGCACAGCACACAGTGAACCACAACGAAATTGGACCTCTGCATTTAACCCATGCCAGGGGGCAGCTATTGAAAGCGCCCAGGGAGCAGTGACAGGGACGGTACCTTGCTCAAGGGTACCTCAGGGCAACCTCAGGGTAACCCACAATCTTCCAATACTGTGGCCGACTCCCTAACCACTAGGCCACCGCTGCCACCCCCAAAAAAATATCCAAATAAGGTTCAAATATGTTTCATAAGCAGGCTCCAAACATTTATATTCTTCAAACATTTATGACGTTGATCCCATACCAGCTTTAAAGGATGTATCATCGTAAAAATTAATCTATTTAGTACCAGAAATGATAGTAGAACCCTTTATGGTGAGTAGATTGTCCATCATAGGCAAAACTCTTCTATTCAGTAACAATACATTCCTGGCTGCTGTTACTAAGGAACCCTTTAAGATCCATTTTTTTGGTGTATATCTTCTGTGAACAGCCCATTTTTAGCTTATTTATAAGAGTGTAAAACCAAGGTTATGTAATAATGTGAGGAAATGTAGAGTGCAGTTTGTGGGGTTAATTAAAGCCCCACCTAAAGTCATCCAGTGTTCATTGCCATGCAGGCCTCCATGGAAGTGTGGTGCGGGTCATAGCCCTGCTCAGGGCCGAGGGCTGGCACCATATGTGCTGAGTTCTGGGGGTGGGCAGGCATGCCAGAGAGCTCAGGTAGGTTCCCAGTGGCGGATGTGCTCTCTCAAAGGAGAGGAGGTGTTAAAACCTGAAGGGCTCAGCCTGGCTCCCACCCCCCGGCACGCTACCATCTGCTGCCCTTCCCACCCCCAGCTGGGCTTTCTTTCATCCTGCGCCCAGGCTGCCCAAATGGGCCTGATGATTGAGCTTTCCCAGTCCTCCCAGCCCACCCCAGCAACACTCCAGCACAGCCTCTTGAGGATACCACTGCCTGAGTGAAGGCGACAGCATGGTGGTTCTCACTGAGGTAATGTCACCAGGGGCTAAAAATAGCTTTTTTGGGATGGAAGCAATTTTAGGAACCTATCTGGAGAGTAGAAGTTTCTCACCTGAAAAAAAAACTCGTAATCAAGGAGCAAACAGTATTTAAGACATGGCCGTATGCATGACCTTCATAGAAATATGACAAATTGATCTTTGGATCAAATGGAAAAAATTGTGTGCAACACCCATGACAAAATTACTTTCAGGGAAATTTATACATTTCTAAAAGTTATAAATGTCAGTTTTATATTAATAAAACAATATAATTATATATTGGTACCAAAGCTATGGCACTATATATTATATATATATATATATATATATATATATATATATATATATATAAATATGCCATAACTTTGGTACCAATTTTACATTTAATTCAAAAAAAAATATATATAGAAATATTAATTTGGTATTTCTCTGTATAGGTTATTTACTGTTTTGACTTTTCATTAAGTCAACCAAAATGTCATTTTACTGGCAAGAAACTTTTGCACACACTCATTATAGACGAACTAAAGGACTTCGCCATATCAGGATCTTAACTTAAATACAAAAAAGATTCAAAGCAAATGACCACCTGAACGATGAATCATCCTCCAAGTACATGTTCAGCCTTTTCCCCCCTCTTACATGGAGGCAAATGGATTCCCTGGAAAATATCATGTGAATAATTAAAAGCATTGATTAAGCGGTGAGATAATATTTAATTAAGGTGCCTCGTTAAAATTCCTCATACACAGCCATTAACGGGTCATTAACACAACTAATTAATTAACCAGGCTCCAAATACCAAAAAGAAATCCAATTTATAATAGGCAAACAGAGGAAGTTAATTATTTAATCCTTATTTCCTAACATAGTAGAAAGGTGTGCATCATAAAGCAGTGCAACAATATTACTGAGCAGAATTACTTGAATTATTATTTTTTTTCCTTTAAAAGCCAAATGACAAGCAGCAAAACCTCATGAAACTGCAAGTTTTGAACCCTGGCTGCCTATGTTGTCAACACTGCTCAGCTTAAAGATGGGAAAGGATTATATAAACACCACAGCCATGTCGTTTTAGTATTTAGACTCACTTTTCTTCATTACTTTTGTTACAGAGGGAAAGAGGGGTTGATAAAGCTTGCATGTGTGTGATCAGGGGTGAGCCCCCCCGGTGAGATTCCTCGCCCCTGTAGCGTGAACAATCCCCACCCGTGATCCAGCAGCAAACCGGCGTGCATAAATAATATTAGTTATCTCCCATGGCTGTGCCTGGCTGTCCGCTCTGTGTGTGTTTAATCATGCGGGGGCTGACAGGATGGAGCCATTTTTCTGCTGGAATAATCAGAGTCTTCTTTGCCCTGGTCATATGTATTAATCCTGCCTTCCTATAGCCCGGCCTTATCAGCACCAAAGCCTCCCTCTCATGGGATCTGCTCGGGCTTCTCGCCGCCGCCTAATCTGCCCTGAGAAATGGTTAACAGGATGTAAATGGGTCCAGGCTTGAAATATGGTCCCATGTAGAACATACGTGTTATTGTTGAGCTTTGCATGCAAGTTATAGATTACACAGCCGGCGTGTTGATGCTATTGATTGGTGGCATAACAAATATGTGTATCACTTTAGATGCAAATGATCAGAGGCTTTGTATCAAGAGAACACGCTCAAGCCGCTGCCTCTGCTGCCATCGCATGATTGAAGAAAGCCTGTTTGATCTTGATCTCCTCCTATCAGTCGCTTCAACGTTTCCTTTCTCATTGCCGAATCAGAGCTCAGTTTGTTCAGCTGAACTCTGCAGAAGTGAGGCAATATATGAGCAAAGTTTATTTTCGTGCAGAGAAGCTTCTTTACTCTTCTCATCTCTCCTCTTTCTGGCTGGTGCCATTTGTGGATAAAGCTCAAAGGCTATGCTCAATCACAAATCCCATCTTTTGCCCCTTATGATTTCAGAGCTGTGTGAACAAACAAATCAGATCTTTTCAAATCGGATCGGAGCTATGTAGGTGGTTCTAAATCGGATGTATATCTGATTCCTACCCACGTGGGCTAAACCAGAACGTGATGTTTTTTACACCAGTTTCTCTATCTTTATCTAGAATCTTCTAATCTTCTAATTATGAACAGCTGAGTAGCAGTTTAGAGCCAATTATCTTCATCAAATGATTATGTCTATCTAACAAACTCAATTTTCATGTTCAGTCATGAAAACAGGCGCTTCTGCATCCCAAAACTGCACTATATGGCTAAAATAAGCCTGTTGGTATTCCGTCTGGGAGCGCAGATCCCACTTGGACATGGAGTTCACTGTGTTTGGGAACAAAGTCTGGAGTTTTATGACGTGTACGAGGGAGTAGGGAACCAGTTTGAGGCCCAAAGTTCAGTCATGTGACATTATTTACCTTAATGTGAACACGCAGGCTTGTTTTACGGCTCGCTAATAGCAGTCACTTATCCATCATATTAGAAAGACTAGATCTGAGCCAAAAATCAGAACTGAACAACTGCACCAATGAAGCCTAAGTGCTGCATAACATACTTTTAAAAATAAGTTCTCCGAGGTTTTTTTTTTAGTAAAGCTAATGATTTTTTATGCAACCATTAACATTGAAAGGTTCATTTGAAAGAATAAAAACTCCGCTCTGTTAGAAAAAAAAACCTGTCCTAAATGGTTCCTCAAGGGTCTGCGCACATAATGTGTTACATTTACGACATTACTTTCGGTGCTGCCTTAATAGTTTAATCTCAGAAAAATTGCTACTTAGGCGTCACTGGGGTGGTAACACAAGCACCTTCAGTACTTTTATCTAGGGAAGATAATTCCACCAGATCCAGCGGGGTCTTAGTACTGCTTTCTAATTCCAGGCCTTTTATTATGCTGTCCTACTTTAAAACATCAGGTTAGGAAGATGTACCAATATGCTCTCTTTCCCCTCAAAAAGATATTGAGAATTTGAGGTGCAGGTTACCGGTAGCATCGTGATGAGGCACTTGACCCCATAACAAGATGATCACAGGCCCCTGTCCAGTTGTTTAGTGTGAAGCACCCTTGAGCAAGGGACTGTCCCCCAACACTGTTAACCAGCTAGATGTACGGCTGCCCTCTGCTACATATGGCTATTGGCGAAATGCAGGGGAAACATTTTATTGAGATGAACTGAGTCGGACCAAGTTGTGTCTTTGAGGGTACATTTACATTTACACTGCCTTAATAAAACAAAAGTGTACCTGCACAGTACCTTTTGTCCTGTGCATGATCTACAGAAAGGAGAATTTGGTCCTTCTCATGTTATTCCATTGAGTATCAGACCTCCCACACATGCCTACTATGAAACACAGCTTCTGATTGGTTGACAGACTCAGCCCAAGGCCTCATGCCAGTGGCTAACCATGCCAACCACAATAAGCACTGTTTGCAACATGGACCGATAATCCCAGAAGATATTGGATTATGGAAGTGTTGGATTATCCTTATGGGTCTATTTTACAAAGTCTCTTTGGAACAGGTCGGCACGAGCCTTCTAGGCCAAATGGACCATTTTTGTTGAGCTGTCCAAATGACAGTTTCTTTAACTGGGCAAAGCCTACTACTAAAAAATGTCAATTATTTGCGATTCTTGTCATGAAATTTGGACAGTGGACAGCTTTCATCTGTCTCTTGTGTCAGCCAGCGCTCTATAATGTCTATAGCAGAGGACAGCATTTACATATTTCTGTTTTCATTACATCTGCATTCAAATCATATTGTATCTGAAACAGCCTTTGCGTTTATCACTCCAAACAAGGTGCATCGTTAAAGCTTTAAGGGAGAGACCAGCTCTCTTCTTTAGTTGCAGCTTTGTCACCATTTCTGTCAGACTGAATGCTTGCATGCACGTGTCACTTCCTTTCAGAATTGTTTAGGACTGGCCATCGTTTCCCAACAGACAGGAAGTAACAGCTTTGCCGGAGCCATAATTAGTGCCTTCCCTTCCTCTTGCAAATCAGATGCAAAGCAACTCAAACAGAGCGGGCCGCATGATTAAAGCGCACTCATTATTTCAGACATGTCTCTGTGTGATGTCTACTCACAACCCAATGAGACACAGTAGCCCACATAAACATGCCAGTGCTGTCGATTTGATTGGTGCCAAGGTTTGGAGACACAGTTGTGAGATTGCAGCGAGCCTTTTTCACTTTCTCCAGCGCGAGTGCAAACGAAGACAAAAGATTTGTGTTTGATGGAGATTCATTTAACTGGAAGCAAAAATCAGCTTTAAATGATAAGGCAACTGATTACACACCTGATTACACAGCTTCTCCTGAGTTAACTCGAGGACAAAAAGTTCACACGACTGCAACTGCTTAGTTTATAAGTTCTCCAACTCACATTTATACATTTCCGCAACTCAGTCAGCTGAACGGAATAGAATTTGCTTTATTACTTTCCCCATTAACTGAGACATCAATTGGGTTGCATCTTTCAGAGGCTACATCTTTCTGAAGACCACGTCCAAGAAACATGAAGGATCCAAACAATCATTTTAAGTTTTTTAATTTTTTTCTACATTTTTTCTAACAACTGTTAAAATTAAGTCTTTTTCTTCTTCTTTGTCTTTCCACTGCTCCCATTTAGGAGTCACCACAGTGGATCAACTGTCTCCATTTATTTTGGTCCTCTGCATCTTCCTCCTTCAAACCGAACACCTGCATGTCCTCTCTCACCACATCCATAAACCTCCTCTTTGGTCTTCCACTTTTCCTCTTTCCTGGCAGCTCCATCTCCAACATCATTCTCCTAATATAATCCTCATCTCTCCTCTGGACATGTCCAACCCAACGCAACCTTGCTTCTCTAACTTTGCCTTCATCCTGAGCTGTCCCTCTAATATACTCCTTTCTAATCCTGTCCATCCTCGTCACACCCAACGAAAATCTCAGCATCTTTAACTCTGCCTCCTGTCTTTTCATCAGTGTCACCTTCTCCAACCCGTACAACATAGCTGGTCTCACTACTGTCCCGTAAACCTTCCCTTTCACTCTTGCTGGTACTCCTAACTGTTAAAATTAAGTAATTAAGTAAAATTAATAACCCAATATTTCTAAAATCACTGGCTCATGTTCACAAAACAAAGTTAGATCAATCAAAAAAACTAAAAATGTAAGTTGAAGAACATCTAAGTAGTCTCTAGTTAATCTGGGTTAATCACTGAAAAGCTATGTAACCAGTTACCTTGTTTAAAATGAGCTTACATTTCACTTTCATGGGGTTCTATTTTTTTACATTTATTGTGTTTTTTTTTACAATTTGCTATCTTGGAAATTGTATGCAAAGAAGGAAGGCAAAGGAAAGCAGGAAAATATCACAGCTCATGTCTCGGAAGTTGTCGGAAATCGTTTGCATTTTACAACTTTGAATACTTGTCCAGTTAAAATGGTGGCAATAAATCAGGCGCTGGATGCATCTGCAAGGTGGCCAATTTTAATGGAACTGTTACAAACCAAGGCTCCGGATGAGAACTCATTTCTGACCACACTCAGCAGAGATGCGCAGTGTGAGGGTGCCAAAGCTGGCAAAGTGCTCCAGCTGTGGGTTGATTAGGCCGAGGAAGGGACGCGGCTGGAGCACGGACATCTCTGCGCTTCCTGGGTGAATAAATTTGCACCTGCCCCATCCTGAACAATGGCATGAAGCAATGCACATAATTAAAAAACATGGCTAATTTGCACACTCCACTCTGGCTCTAAATTGGAATCCAGTTCACCACTGAGTGTGTTAATTTGCGCAGGAAACAGCCGGCTGAGGGGGGACAGCACAGTGGCAGTCTGACAGGCGCTGGACAGCAACGTCTGATAGGCCTGAAAGATCAGACGCATATTTTTTTAACTCCTTTTCCGTGAAGATGCATGCAATAGTCTATAGGAAAGCAGAGAAGTAATCAAAGCAGTGGCAGTTTGGGATAATCTGCCTAACGTAAGCGCAAGGGGAGGGGAGACGACTTCAGACACGTCCTGTCCGACATCTGCCTGGATTGATGAGTCTTCTGTCATGTATATTTCTGAGAAGCGGATGAATTATGACAGTTTTCATATTAAACAGACTTATCTGGAGCAAAGAGCATTACGTGTGCTGAGTACATTAGCCGATAGAATCACAAATTGACCTGCCAATCAGTCTGCCCTGGCTTCAAAGGTGCAGATAAGGTACTGAAGGTCACTGAAATCCGACATCTCTGTGGGTCTTCCCCCTGTTATCGATAGCACGTTATCCTTGGAATCTGGTCTTTGGGAAGATGAGAAAGGATCATTTGGATTGTAAGGCACATATGAACGCATAAAGTCTACATTCGAAAGATATTCTCAAATATTGAAGGTAAAAACAAGCAAATTCCATCGGCAAAGTAATTCGCTTGCAAAAAGAGTATAGTTTTAGGGCTTAGAACGTAATCTCCCTGATATTTGTTCGCTTAATGAAGACTAAGGAGGTGGTGATCACAGCTCCTTCTCCATGTCCTCAATGAGCCTTTATTAGTAATGAAATGTACTGTGGAGGATCTATGAAGGATTCTGATTGAGGTAACATTGGCACGAGTCAATTCAAACAGGACCTGCTGGGCAAATTCTGGATAATACCATTAGATTTACAGATGTATGCTCAGTACTGGGTAGAGCTTACCTGCTGCGGTCTAAATGAATGTTCTTGCTGTAATATATATGCAGGGCTTAGGCTGGTTTTAATTACAGTCTTACTTAAAAGAATTCATTATCAAAGCATACGATTCTGCGTTGCTCTGCGATAATCTTTCCCGTCCCATCACTGGGATACAGTTTTTGCACTTCAAGAGGCCCAGCAGCTCTGGAGTGGAGGGAAGTGGAGAGTGTTACATTTGGGTGAGATCAATCCTCACACAGGGGCAAGCTGTCATACCTGTGGGCAGGGCGTTGACAGGCGGTTTGTTTGCAAAGGAGGTCAAGCAAGGCGCCGGGGAAGCGCAGGAATGCATCCGCTCTCTCCGTGTCATTGGCGGCGGGCGGCTGCCGTGCCGGAGGTGACATCTTGATTTATTGACCCATCGGAGGTCACCTGGACCCGAGCTTGGGGTCGAAGTATCGGTGCCATGTGTGCTATCTCTGCTTTCTTCTATAATGAAACACATTCAGTGAATGTATGTGTGTTTGATTGAGTGCCGCAGAAGTATGGAAAAGAGGGGAAATTGCCATGTCAGTGTAAAGAGTTAGTTTAGATAAATGCACTCCAGATCAGACCCAAAAGCACTCAGCGTGAGCCTTTTCTCTGGCATTTTACTTTTTTTCCATGACAAATTCGTCTGCACAGTTGTCTGCACACAGGCCAGCTATAGGCCCGTTGTATTGTTTGTTCATCTTTCACCGAACCATCAGTGCCCAATAATACGGCAACTGTTCCTCTTACCGCGTATAGATGTGCATTGTATTCGGCCAATTCATGCCCATCGGCCTCCGCGGAGTCTGCGAACAATTGTCGCCGATGAGAAGTTTAGTTAAGAGAGCTCTTTTCAAATACTCACATTGAATTCTTGTTTGTTCGCCATTGAGCATCTCTTCAGCTTTCAGCACCTCTGTAATGATGGCATTCAGGTGTACACAGCACTAATGAGTAAGCACACAAACACACCCCCCCACTCTCTATCCCCCTTTTAACCAGCAGGCACCCACTGGCCAATCAGCACCCAAATAGGCTGTTTTAGCTGTGTGTAGCCAGCTGTTGTGCTTGTTTGGTGTTAGTGGTGTTGATGGTGGGGGTGGAGGGGTGATGTTGACACTGTTGCGGCCGCGTTTCCTGCCCTGGTTGCCAGCTGCCAGCTCTCTATTCACCCTTTCTCTTCTTTTCTCTCTGTCCGACTGTGGTGTTAGCTGCCTGCCCGCTGACAGACGCCTCCTTTCTGCCAGCTCCACGTTACAGTATCGTCCTGTTTTAACTGCAACAAAGAGGAGTCCACAAAGAGTTCACAATGGCGTCCCGCCTCGCCTCTCCGAGCCTCTGTTTATTAACACTCACAGCACACTGCGTGATCACGGGCCCTCCCTGTGTGTTTACACACACAGCACAGGACTGTAGCATGGTGCCAGGTGATACAGCAAACACTGGCATGTGTGTGTGTGTGTGTGTGTGTGTGTGTGTGTGCATTTGTTTTAGTACCCTTTCAGAACAAAACTGCCCTTTTTTGCAGAAAATGCTAACTAAAATAGAGCTTTTTTAAGTGCACCATTTCTTTTAAACCTAAAATGTTAAAAACACTATTTAGTTTCAGGCTTAAAATGTCTCATACAGGCACTTATATATGTATATACAACAGACACTGGACACACACGCATACACACACACAGTTCATTTATATAAGAATGCCAAAGATTGTCAAGAATGTCATATATATATATATATATATATATATATATATATAAATAAAACTATAGACAATATTAAATTGTATTAAATATGTATTAAACTGCAAATACATGAAAACACTGTCAGACCAAAAACTTTTGTAGATTGTTACACATGGAACATGGGATTTACTGTTGGGACAAAACCTTTTATCTCCAAAAGGTAATTCTATAGCAGGAGGGAACTTTCTTTCTACACAAGCTAATACCACATGATTTTTATCCAGGTTCAATCATTTTCAATTTTTTTCTAACTTTTGACACAGTCCATAGCTGCTGGCTTTCAGCCGCTCCCATTTAGGCATCGCCACAGCGGATCACCCGTTTCCATTTCTTAAGAAGTATATGCATTATGCTATGCTATTGTCTGATTTTCTGTTCACGTGGACAAAGTGATTTAAAGTGGTCTGTCGGATAATCACAGCTGTTTTACTGGGTCAAACAAAGCCAGTTACACACTCTGTCAGGTTGAGATGATGCCTCCATCATCTTGAGTAACAGTGGGGGACGATTTTATCCCATTGCTGGTACTGGGCTGATAAAGATGCGAGTAGATTAGTTCTATGCTTCACATTTTACCAACAAGCCCAAAATCGCATAGCATTTCTAAATGTCTCCATGTCAAATTAATGCTATTTAAAGGACAAACAACCTCACACTGGCCTGAATGCACAGGTTACCTTGTCTCTGAGCCTTAATGGAATGTGATTTGTTAGATGATATGGATTCCTTTTAGAGATGCAAGTAGCTATACGAAGCTGGGAAAAGTAGTTATGCTGTGTGTGTGTGTGTGTGTGCGTGCGTGTGTGTATGTGTGTGTGTGTGTGTGTGTGTGTGTGTCTGGGCTGCAAAGAAGACGAGGATGTGACACCTGATTAAAGAGGAGACTGGAGATGGCGGGACAAGGAACGTATAAGGAGGGATAAAAGAAAAGCCGCCACTTATAAAGAGTCCTCTGATCAACCGTTCCCAAAGAGAGAACTCTGACGGCTGTGTTACTCACAAATACAAACAAACGCAGATCATCACTGTGAGATAAAACACGATCTGTTGTGGTTGGGTCTTTGTTTGGCTCAAATGTCTTTCTCGCAATTGTTCCAGCACCTGCCAGTAACAGAGTAATCATCATATCCCACTAATTATTCTTAAAGAAATCGTTTTAAAAATCATATTTCCCCAAATTATCCCAGAATCGGGGCTTCCTCGTGTAGCAGGGTGGTCTAGAGGTAGGATACTTGCCTATGGCTCAAGAGGTCCCAGGTTCAAATCCCACCTCTGGCACTACCACCACTGGGTCCCTGAGCAAGACCCTTAACCCTGAGTGTCTCCAGGGGGACTGTCCCTGTAATTAGGACATGGAAGTCGCTCTGGATAAGAGTGTCTGCTAAATGCCATAAATGTAGCAGCTTTAAAGTAGAAGGGAAAATTGTGCACCATACATGTTGGCTGATCAACTACATATGAAATAAGTAGAGAGTTGTTATAATGCTTGAATGAATTAAATGATTATTGTAATGATAATAATAATAGTATTATGACTGTTTGGTTTGTTTAACATTTCTGCTTTTATTGACCAAAAACTGGGTGAACATTAATTTGTCACCCTCCACAAGGTTCTATCCTGTACTGCAGATATCCGATTCAGCAAGTGTTGTTACGAAAGTGTCTCAATTTGATTAAAAAGTAAAAAAATTGAAGGTGTGAAGTTAAATCTTTCAGAGAAGAAGCCGTAAAGGCAGTTTTCCAGTGTATCCAGGGCAAAGGCAGAAGTGGAAAAGAAGGAGCAAATAGTTCAATGTGTCATGGGTTCTGTCGAGAACATGCTCACCCCTCCAACAGAGGAGCACACTTAGCACTTTTTGTAAAGTTTCATAAAGTGCAGAGGCTATTGATGGAGACCGTACCTTAACACATATAATAAACACTCCCTGAAAACGAATTGCTCACGAGCTGCGTGTTTAATTTTTCAGACCTCTTTTAGCCATCTATATCCATATTAGTTGTGAGAGGCAGGCCTGGCCGGGCTGGATGGATGACGCTGTCAGGGATTGAACCTAATGGAGGAGCTGTATGAGTGATCTCTACCAGGGAAAGCCTATTAGAACTGACAGGGGATGATGATATTAGACCATCATCATTCAGAAGACACCACCCCCACACCTTCATCCATCTCCCCCCCTTCTCTCTACTTCCTTCCCCTCTCTCTGTCACTTTTCTCTCAGTGTCTGTCCCCTTTCCTTCCCTCCATTCATCTCTTCCTCGATCAGTCTCCTCCTCCCCCCCCCCCCCTCTCCCATCATCATCCACCCTTGCTCTGTTCGTTTCTCTCACTTTCTCTCCGGTGGCCAATTCGACGACAAAAATTTGCCCTTTTCTTAGCCCATGAAACATTTAACATTTCATTTTGGATCCTGGCAGACGCAAGTAAAAAATGGCCAAATGAATCTTACTTATTGTCTAGCCCGAGCGCAATCACGAGCTAAATATGAGATCTCTGTCCCCTGCTCTGTATCCATTGTGATCCTCATCCTGCCTATCCGCTGTCACACCACTCAGGTCCTCATCGCCAAGGCAACCATGATTCTTCCCTGGAATGATTTCAGCTCGGTGCTCTTTCTCAGAGGGGTTAAAGGCTCACTCTTGTCCCTGAGAGGGCTTTCTAGTAAATAAACATATACCTAACAAAACAAGCTCACAATCACCCCTTCACTGAGCTCTGCAATGCTGTGACACAGTCCCGTTGTCATGCAGGGTTAGAGGTGTGGGGTCTGTGTTCGCAGACTTTTGGATCATCATAGAGTTGACCTTCTCTTAAAAGACACATGAACCTGAGAAGCTCCTCCTGACCCTGGACCTGACCCACCCTGGTCCCCTGATTTCACTGCACGCTGCAGAGCATGCGCAGAGTTTTTTGTCATTGCTTGCTGCACAGTGTAATGAAAGGAGTTATTTCAAATACTCCTTTAATAAAATCCCTAATTAAGAAGACAGTAATAGATGAGACAGAGGAGGTACAGTAATAGAGGAGACGGTGGGAGGGGACAGTTATATTAGACACTTTTCGTCTCAGACACTATAACTCAGAGGTTGTTTGTGCTTCGCCTTTTAAACTGTTTAACAGCGGTTTCTCTCCCCCAGCTGATGAAAATGACTAGTAAATGGGCCGGAATGTAAACAGTGAGACTGGATCACTTTTTAAAGAAAGGTTAACAATATTAGTCTACATGCTTTCAGCTCGAGAGTTGTTTTTGCTTGATGTATTCGCTTGACTGTGCACATCATTCCTGGGGGTGGAGGTTAGAAAACATACTGGAGTCTAGTCTCAAAATCAGAAAAACCTGACCATTATAATACTAATACATCTTTCAGACGTTTACAGAAGATATAAGAATGTCTGTTATAGAGAACAGCAATGTAAAATCCCACAGCTTACTCACACCACTAACAGGTTTGTGCTAAAATAAAAAATTCCACCCCATCAAGGGGAGGAGGATGTAACTAGTGTTGCATCACTTATTGAGATATATGTAAAAACAAATGCTGGTTTAACTTAATTAGTTTGTGCCTTAAAGTTTTACATTCACTGAACGAATCAGGTTTAAGGGGCAGCGGTGGCCTAGTGGTGAGGGAGTTGCCCTGGATCGGAAAATTGTGGGTTCAATTCCCTGCATGTCCTCTCTCACCACATCCAAACACCCTCCTCATTGTCCTTCCTCGTCAGCTCCATCCTCAACATCCTTCTCCTGATATACCAAACCAACGCTTCTCTCACTTTGTCTCCAAAACGTCCAACCTGATCTGTCCCTCTAATATACTCATTTCTAATCCTGTCCATCCTCGTCACACCCAAGTAACGTCTCAGCATCTTTAACTCTGACACCTCCAGCTCCAACTTCTGACTTTTCACCAGCGCTGCCGTCGCCAACCCTTATAACATAGTTGGTCTCACTACCATTTTGTAAACCTTTCCTTTCATGCTTGCTGCTACCTGTCTCACGGCTGTCACTCTTCTCCACTCTTCACCTGTATGCAATATTTTAACATTAGGTAAGTTTGACGGCTGCCTTATATCAGTTAATTATGACGGAAACAAAACCTGTGATTTATTTTCAGATAACTCATGATTTATACATTTTAAAGTGGATGTAATTGTTAGAGACATGAAACAGTTTAAGTCTTTAAACTTTTAAACTTGTTACTTTAACTGTTTTGTACAGTACAAACAGTAGTGACATCATCCCTGTATTTTATTTCATTTTTTAAACTTTAGATGCCTAAACTTACCCCATGTTATAACCCTCTGCAGTCGCTCCTGCTTGAGGATTAAGAAATAAATACTTTTTCAATACTAAACTGGGATGATAACAGAATGAACAAACTGAAAAGTATTGAAAAATACTAAGTACTAAGATATTTAGTACTATTCATGTAAGTCATAGCAGATACTAAATAAAACTTAATGCACAAAAAAACCTTTTTGAAACGTGGATGACACCCAAGTCAACTACAGTTGAAATTCCTGACACAGAAAACCACTCAAAATGAAAAATAATTTTAAAATAATAACACTGTACAGTTACTTCTCATCACTGGCTCTTGGCTTGAAATGTGCCCTTTCTTTGGTAGGAGAAATGTGTTGGATCATAATGTGTTGGAATATCAAAATGTTTTGCCATTAATGCTGGTCATCTGCACTTTTTAAAAGCGTGTCATGTGTCAGCACGGCATCGATCACAAACCACCAATTAGATCTGAATGTGACCGTGTTTCAAATAAATTCGCTCCACAGACATCAAATTGCATCTGTTAATTGGCACCGTTCTGTGATATATCAGGCCATTTCTGGGAAAATTAGAATAAAAAGCAAGATTAGAACTTTAAGGTGACACGCTGGTGTTTGATAGCCCCAGTTTAGGACAGAAAAAAGTGAATAACGCCCGTTATGAGTTCATTTAAATGCCATAAAAACACTTTAATTGGGGCTCATTATGCATACACATGCACGCATGTGGAAAGCAGGCAACTCCAAAAGCATCTTTAGCAATTTATATCCTTCACAGATTTGTCAAGAGGAAGGTATGTCTTAAACACAACCGCAGCCGCAGCCGCAGTCGTCCCAGGGGAATAAAATGAAGCATCAAACGACTCACGTGCTCCACTGCTTTTCCATAATCCGCCTTTTGAATATTATCAAAACGAGAATGTGACGTGTCGGGTCCATGGCGGAGTCATGGGTCAGTTTTTGTTCTACAATGTATCACATGCAAAGCACATGCTTTCTTCCCTCCTCCTCCCCCTCCTCCTCCTCCTCCTCCTCCTCCTCCTGCGGTCCCTGGCCCTTCCTCTGAGCCTCATGGTCAACTCTCTGCTTCTTCTTCCAGCTGTCACTCTTCTGCATGGTTTCAGGACCACATTATCCCTTTACACTATGCAAATTCTTGTAAAGGCCTTTACTACATCACTCCATCCATCCATCCTATTGTTCTTCATTCTGTGTTCTAGTGTGTCACCATCCTGTCGTCTTAGAAGGCACTGCATGTGAGGCCAGGCGTCTGTGAAATATCCTTAAAATGTATGGTGGATTACTTCAGGGATGTGAATGCGATCAAAACCAGAGAGGTCTGCAGCACTGCGAGGGCCTGGCTAAAAGCTTTATGCAAAATGTGATATCTCTCCGCCTTTCCATTAGTCTGCCGCTCTGAATTACTTAATATGTTATAGACGTTTTGCCATGAAGCAATTAAAGGATTATTCTAATACGAGCTGCACTCACTGTTTGCTGTTGCGCTGCACTGTCTGGCAGGTTCAAAGCCCTGGCTGGAACCAGCCTGAGAATTACACAGTCTTTGCCCTCTGCCCACCGAGAGTGACGGGAGGAGATATGGCAGGATGCACGGCACATACCTGACACCACTCCCGGCCCCTGTCAGGCGGGCAAATTTGCTCTGAGAGGCAATGAATTGTAACCCGTCCAAGCAGACTGACAACACAGTGGTGCGGCAAACAGCTTCATTTGATCAGCTTTACGAAACATCTGCTTCTCCGGTGGGCCAGAATCCTCGTAAAATGTTTGCCCTGGATTTTTAGGAGGTGATAAACATGATTATCCAATGGACCCGAAGGAGGAGAAACCAACAACTGATACCAAAAAGATGCATCTGCTTAGCACAGGCTACAGCGTATAGCGTGTTTGTGGGTTGCCAGGCTGCCTTTAACTTGTTCATGAAACATACATGAACAGAGGGGACAGAGACCCAGACCGCTCCCCTTCTGAGGAGCTCTCTCTGTGCCGAAATCTGCCTGCTTGTTGCTTTCGATTTCATTTCCCCAACAGGGTCAGCGTCATTAATTGGTTGCGGATTGTGCCCGAGCAATTTCTTTAACACATGACACACAATTATGCCAAGGAAGAGTCAGACAAAGGGGCTTTCACACGTTCCCCCACTCGCCCGGGATGTTAATGATGAGAGTAGAGAGCGCCTTGCCGCCGCGTAATCAGCTCTGCCTTCAATCAGGAGGACTTAATTAGCTCCTGTTATGAAGGTAAACACAGCTCAGCAAAGCGTTCAACAAACAATCAACCCGCTCACTCGCCCAGTCCACCACCGCATACCTCCCTGACATCCACAGACACGCGCCAGTCCCTGCACAGCGGCCTGCCTGCTGGACCTGCTTATCGGCCTTTCAGCAGAACATAAGATATGACTTCTTTATTTATTTATTCTTTTTTTATTCTCTCATCCTGACACATGGCTGTAGATTATTACACTGCTCCACAAAAGGTACCGTAATGTTGGAATATTCTGACGTTCTGCATGTTGAATGACCTTCATAGGAAAAAAAGCATGAATAATAGAAAACGCACAGCACTATATGTACAGTATTCTTTGTAATGTGTAAAATCTGTCTTGTAAATGTTATGATTTACAAATGTTTCTTACCTGCAGACCCTCAAAACCTGGCTGGAAGTTCTCCAGGCTGAGCTATGGCTTAATAAAGGAAGCTGCTGTCGTTCAGTTCTTTACAGCTGCCAGGCCTTTTGGGTGACTTGCAGGGATGGAATAACATTTACATTTGCATGCATAAAATGATGTTAGGCCACTCGAGTCCATCTGTTTTTACGATTTTTGAATTCGCATCTTAACATTAAAAGGACAGAAAGCAAGAAAAATGGCCCATTTTAAAGACATGTCAAGGAAGAACCACGTTTTGTACCTTAAAATAGTGTTAAATGATTGAAATGCTAAACTTGAGTGCTAGAATAAATATCCGAAGTTTGAATACAAAAGGTAAAAGAGAGATTTAATGAAATGTAACATGTATAAATAAACATTATTTAAAAAGATCGTGTAAAATATAATCAAATGTCAAATGACGCAGAAAAATCTTTCTTCTCTGATCGTAGCCTGTAGTTTGTAGGCTGGTATGATAGTTTAGTTTTAGCATGTTATCATGAATATCATGTGTACTTGTATTTAGATTCCAATTCAGACAATAGTTTTATTAAACTTATTTAAAGCTGTGTTGAACCTGAAAGGTATTAAGTAGGGACTTACTGGTAAGTGCACGTTACACACTTATAAACTGCAGCTTTTAATACAATTAATGAGTAAAATATATGTAGCAAGGATCAATAAAATGAAACAAAAATATCCATACATTTATGATTATGATTAAAAAAATATTAGATTAATTGTGATAAAAAGGTGAGTCTTAAACTGGCCCTTAATATGATTTTAGTTCTGGGGGATCAACAATATAATAATATAATAAACCAAACTAGACTAAAATTCAATACTAAACACTCACACTCGGGATGTGGATCATCTTTGCTCCATCTGCGCATCACTAGAGACATCCAGCTTTTATTTGAGACGTCTTAAAGCAGTGCCCTAGTGTTTAGGAAGTTGCCTCTGGATCAGAAGATTGTGGGTTCGAGTCCCTTAACTTAACTGTAGGTTGCTCTGAGGTACCCTTGAGCAAGGGACCATCCCCGTCACTGCTCCCCGGGCGCCTTCAATAGCTGCCCCTTCTGCTGCATGTGTGTGTATGGGTGAAACCCAGAGGTTGAATTTCGTTGTGCTGCGTTTCACAAGGACAAGAATAGTCACTTTCACTTAAAAAAGGTTTTTATTCACATTACTGCTGAACGTGCATCCAAGGGATGCTACTGTACCCCAAAAGCCATCTCATGATTGATGGGATCACTGCTGGTGTGCACCTGACCTCAGATCTGGTTTGTATCGAAGGATTGGTGGAACATGAGCCTTTTTGTGGAAATCTGTAAAAAACACAGAGCATATTGTTTACATTTTTTCATATTGTGTGCCCTCATCATTAAACACTTTACTGGTTTTGAGCTCTCTGGTTTTGAGAAACCTGTTCTCAGTGTGGACAAAACAAACGAGACAAGAGAAAACAGGCAAAGTCTCTTACCTCTTAAGCTCAAATTTCTGGGGCTCCACATCTCAGAGGACTTCACTTAGCCATAGCAAAGAGCTGCGACTGCACTTTCTGACAAGACTTAAGAGAAGAAGCCTCTCACCCTCCTTTCCTACCACTTTTTATAGGTCCACTATCTCCAGCTGCAGTACCGTCTGTAACGGTGCAGATCGCAACTCACTGCAGTGGATAGTAAAACTCTGAAAGACCATCGTCACCCATTACATGGACTTTTTCTCTCCTACCGTCCAGAAAAAAGGCTCCTCAGCATCCGCTCTGCCAGCTCCGTCCCACAAGCTGTAAGAACTCTTAATACACAACTTATGCTTAAAGACATTGTCTCCGTGAGAATACACCACTCTAATATATTTATTACTTTCTTCCTTTAAAGAAATACTTTCTCACTGCTATTAATGGCATCCTAGGTGAAATTATGTAACATTCTGCAAATCTGGGGTCCAGCACCTACATTTATACTGTGGCACTTTTTAAATACAGTGTTAAAATGACCTCAATAAACAGCCTGCAGTGGTGTTTAGTGGGAATCTGTTGCAATGTCTGCTGTTTCCTGCACTTTTTCATAAGCCATACTTTGTTTTGTCGAGCTTAAGGAACCTCCATCTCCTTTTTGTGAATTCACGCCGAGAACCACTAAAGTAAACTCATATTAACAGTGCACACCTAATGGAGGACTTTCAAAGTGTGTAGTAAACCCTGTTTTGAATAAAGACATGGGTTTGCTCAATGTGCATTCTATTCTTAGCCTCCAGGAGCAATGTGGATCAGTAACAATGGCGCGGCAGAATGCATCAACGTGGCCTTTTGAGGAATGGAACCTGTGAAAAAGTGGAGTGAGGTCACATATTAAAGCAGGAAAATGAGTAGTCAGCAGAAGCCCTGTGGAGCAGAGCGAGGCTGGCCTGAATGTGCAGAATGAATGCGGCGAGTTTCTGATTTATTGCGGCCCGGCGCAGCAGCGGCGGCGGCGTACCGGCCTGCTGAGCCACCACAGAGGCAGCCTTTATGTAAAACAAATCCTGGCTTTTTAATCTACTACCTCACTTCAGCACTATCTACGAGATTTCCCCAAGTGCACCGAATGACAAGGGTTGCATTTAATTGAGGCAGGCTTGAATATGATAAGCTGAGCGCAGGTAGGTTATTTCAGGATGAAGTCTGCCTGTTGGTGCCGTGCAGAGGGTAATGAAGACTCAGTGCTCATATCCACCGAAGCCTGGGAAGAGCTGAGATGATGGAATTGAGGGCAGTGTCTGGGTGATCCTTCACTGCTGTGATAGGATTTCTGCTGCATGTAGATGCAGTCATCGTCTCATGAGATATGCATGTAATTTGACCTCACGGTGTACAATGCTGACCACCAATGGAAACCTTATTTGTAGACGGTGATCATTTCTGCCATTCAATGTGATGGAAATGGTCAGCAATTTGGCGGGAACAGAATTGGAATGTGTGTTTTGTTGCGTATGAGAACCATTAAGATAAAAAGTTTTTATTTGGCACCATTTAATCCAAAACTAGGTTCAGATTTCTGTCTGAACCTAGATTGATGAATATGACGATACATTTCCATGACCATGACGTAGGGAGGGCTGAAAAGAATGAAGATGAATAAAAGAAATAACCACATATATATGTTTATACATAATATAAGCTTCTTGCTCTTTCTGCAGTTCGTTTAAAACAACCAGAGCGGCAGTGAACCAAGCAACAACAGCAACAACACACAGTCGGGTCCATGCTTTTATGCCAGTTGGACAATGATGCAAATAATTTCAGAATTCCTTAAGGACCACAGAATCAGGCTTTTGATTTGGACATCTCAGTTCCTTGTCCTAAACCTGAGGGGTGAGATGAAGAGTCCAAAAAAAAACAACCCTGGATAGGAGTCAACACCTGTCCTGAAGGATTGGTGTCCAACACAGCTTAGTAATCTCTCTGATCACTTTTTTTCAATTCATCTGTTAATCGCTCGGTTTAGTGGGTGTGTTTTGAAAGGAACGCATCCACACTCAGAGCTCAGAGAGATGACATACATAACATGACACGACAAACATGCCTTGAAAGTGACGCTGGACACTGTGATTCTGATGCAAGTCTCTCTGTGTATATAAATTTGACCTGGCATGAACAGTGTTTTTTTTTTTCATCATTGCCATCACTTTGTGTGTCTTCACTCAACTCCACGCTGCCTGATAGATTGACAAGTGAACAAGACGAACGCGTTTGGTCAACATGCCATTTACTATCCATTATTATGGTGTGAACATTGTGTCCTCAGGCAGGTAAACACATCTTCATTGATCCAATGGTAAGAAAGAAATATGCTCTCTTCACCTCCATCAAGAATCGCTCACAAAAGCTAAGAGCAAACAATATCATGGGAAAAATAGGCCTGACACTGTAGTGGAAGGGTAAATAATGATGCAGGCTAGCTGGGCCATCCATAAGTAGTGAAAACCGCTGTCTGCCAAGATAAGATTTGAGACCTGTTTTTTCAATCCCTCTCTAGATCAGGTCTGCTGATGTGGTTTTATTCCCTTTAATGTCAGTGTGGGTCTGCTCTGAAGAGGCAGCAGAGGGTGAACATTAATGAACACAACACACTCAGTGGAGCTCAATCGAATGCCAGGAGGCACCGAGAGTTTTCAGCGTGCTGGGTTTTAATGTGGGCTGAATTGTTAAGAAGCTGAGCACATTTCAAAGTCTATGTTTATCTTTTATCAAAGTCTATCTTTAGCGTCTTCGTGTTTTTCACATTGTAATTGGCGTGTTTGTTAGCTGTGCATGAGATTGATCCATCCGTGCTCCTCCTACAGATCCCTTCTTTCCTTGCAGCCATCGGCAAAAATTAGTTTATAGTCATATTCCCCCAACGTTGCCTTGAGTATGAGACAAGAAAGCTCCCACTCCAGCTTTTTACATGACATACGAAATTAATATGGTTTTGGAAACCATAGGGTCATTGGCCTGGTTTTTAGAGACTAGGCCCATGGTCCGAGGGTCGGGGTTAGAGTCCCACACCAACAGGTTGCTCCAAGGAACCCTTGAGCAAAGTACCGTCCCTATCACTGCTCCCCGAGTGCTGGTTGTATGGCTGCTCCTCCGCTGCACTGTGTGTTTGGGTTAAATACAAAGAAGCATTTAGTGTGGCTCACTGCATGCTGTGGGTTCAGGATGACAAATAGTCACTTTCCCTTCACATTCTCTTTAACAACAAAATCATTGAGGGCTACAGGTTTAGGTTAAATCTCATAAAACGCAAAGAAATTGCTTTTCTGTGAAGGCAGCTAAGTTAAAACTTTTCATCTTTAGAGGCAGTGAAAGGGCTGTTGCAGAGATGTTTGCAATTTCTGAGAATTCTATCACTGTTCACCAAATAATTCAAGGTGTTGTAATATTGAAAGGTATATATACTAGGGCAGGTAGAAGTTTTCAGGTGATGGGGAAATGCCCCCCAGCTTTTTGGCCAATATGTCCTGGTGTTGGTTTTCCTGGCAAAATATGAATCCATGGGTAAAACTTTAGAGCCAGCAGGAATCTCACTTCTTCTTCTTCTTCCTCCTTCATACTGAACACCTGCATGTCCTCTCACCTCTCACCAGGCCAATAAACCTCCTCTTGGTCTTCCTCTTTTTCTCTTTCCTGGCAGCTCCGTCTTCAACATCCTCCTCCCAGTAAAACCCTGGTCTCTCCTCCGTACATGTCCAAACCAACGCAACCTTGCTTCTCAAACCATGAATCTCACTGATTTAGTCAATTTATTTGACTTGATAAAATGATTTAACCTGTGTCTTCTGAGTGGCTACATATGAGTTAAAGTGAAAGTGACTATTCTTATCATCGTGAAACACAGCACAACACAAAGTGAACCACAATGAAATTACAACTCTGTATTTTACCCACACACACAAACGTGTGCAGCAGAGGGCAGCTATTGAAAGCGCCCGGGGAGCAGTGACGGGGACAGTACCTTGCTCAAGGGTACCTCAGGGCAACCTACTGGTCTGGGGTTTGAACCATAAGATGGTATAAGATGGTAAAATAATGGTAAATGGAGGGCAAAATCTGAAAAAGGTTTTTTGCCACAAATTCTTTTAAATTATACAGTTTCTCTAAATGAAAATGTTGCCTCTGGCTTTAGACAGCATATTTATATCAATTGTAACAATTTTGCCCAAAGAAGCTTTTCATGCCCTGCCTGGTTCCATTCACCACAGCAAATGTTTCTTGGTAAGGTTCTACGTTAAAGCACATTTCACATCAACTCACTAAACGACTCTGTTTATACCTCACCGTTTAAAAACCAACGAAAAAACCCATTTTAAAGGCGAGTGAAGAAGGCAGTGAAAGCTAATTGCGTGTGTTTGTTAGATGTGCATGAAATTAGTCGCGGTTAGCACAACAGCAGTCCTGTGGTTAAATATGACGACAAAGGGGTCACTCTTCTGTGGCAATCGCAGCGAAGCAGCATATTAGTAATCTTGGAAACAGAGGCTGTTAAATGCGGAGGTGGTGAATAAGGCTGTGAAAGTTGGTTGCATTGTAATGTCTAAATTGCAGCCTTGAGTGAATTGAGAGGCTCTGGCCTCTCAGCAGGAGCAGGATCACTCTCTCTCGCTTTCATAATGATACATAAGCACTACACTGTCATCCCAAACCTGCAGGATCCATTCACCGAGCTTCCCGGCTTTCTGACACGGCCATTACCTTGCAGCTAATGTCAGGAAGCCACTCACATTTAGTGCTGTTTTGTTTTTCTGTAATCTTGCACTTTTGGTTCATCCTTCTCTATCTTTCTCTCTCACTCTCCATCTCTCTCTCACCCCACCCCAGGTTGTTGCTGATTTTCATCCAGTGACGAGTGGCAAAAACATGCACAGTGGGTAATTCACACTATATTAAAAACTGTTGGTACAACAAAGAAGTCTAATCACCAGAGCAAATTATCATCTGTAAATTAAAACCTGATGCGGAGCTGCATGGTAATAACGTTCCAAGCCTTTCCTCTCGCAGCGTAATCACTGTCTGGCTGAGTTTAATATGCTCCTTCTGTCTTTATGAGTAATTTTTTTTTCTTTTTTCTCTCTCTCCCTCTCTCTCCAAAGCTCAACTGCAGCCTGTGCAGAAATTGTATCAGTGTGAAAGTGTGGGAGAGTATTTCTCCCCCATTCTCCTTTTTAAGGAGGCTGGAAACAGTGGTGTCATTCACTGAATGCCCCAGAGCATACAGTGATAAGCCTTAAGTGTATCTCACCATCCTCTCCTATTGTATTTGTATTTAATGCCTCTTCGGCGACATCAAAACACCATTACCACGTGTCATTTCGAATCACTGTAAAACGGCTACTTTGCTCTCCCCATCTGTTGATTTATGTTTGAGGCATCCGTGCAATTTCCTAATACTTGCCTGGAAATTACGATGCCTATCGTGGAGCTTTTATGCTTGTCTACTTCCGTCCTCTCACGCCGCCGCTTAATGCGATAGCGTTAGGCTTATTTCTTGTTTAAACTTGTGTTATCGCACGCACACAGAGGCCGAGCATTTGCATAAGCATCAACTAACTCCTTAAGTGGCACATAGTGGTTCGCAGCATGGCGAATAGCACACAATAAGATGCCCCATAACCTTTGCGTTCCACCAACGGTGTAAGAAACTGCATGTGCATGGGTGGCAGGCCTGGTTGGAGGGGAGGAGGATGGTTAGGGGGGTATAAACCCCTCAAATTGTGCCATGGTCTTTCTTTGCTTTAGGGGGTGGCCGAGTGTGCGGTTGAAGGAGGGGGCTGCATTTTTATGCACCACAGCCCGTGTTACTGCTCTACCTTTCATTCATAGCAGCCTCTTGAATACAAGCCGATTATGGATAACAACCACATTACAGCACGATACATCAAAGAACTAGCTTACAGCACAGTAGGGAGCCACTCTGGCACATTTCAAAATTCGAAACCATTCTAAAAGCTCTGGCGGAAAACGTTACGCACTAAATGTGTCGCATCGAAAAGTGTTTTCAGATCCATTTGACTCTAGACCTCAGCATCGGTGTGTGTATTTTTTGTCGCGGTTTTATGCAAAAGCCAAGCGAAGCGGCAAGAAGAGGCAGATGAGAGGCTGGGAGAGGAAGACATGGGATGAATCAGTGTGTAAAGAGCTCAGAAAATGATTCTTCTCAAAGACATATTTACCCAAACATCAGACAGGAATTAGCAAAAAAAACCCACAAATGATGTTATTAATGTTGCTACGTTCCACACATTTTATCTTTCATTCTTTCTTCATAGCTATTTTGCAGATGTCAGGTTCCTTTTTTTGTTGGAGGTCCATAAATGATTTCCAAAGTCCCTAGGCTGAAGAGATCTCTCACTAGGTCAGGAAGTCCATGAAGGTGCTCCCCTTTAGGTCCAGGCGAAGGTACAAAATAGACTGTGTACGTTGCTATTATTGTTTCTCATTATTCTGCACTGAAAGCTGTGGATTGATATAAGAATGGGTTCAAATTAGACGTTTTGTTCTGCAACACGCAATTACCAGTCAAATGAAGCAATCCATTATTATTCTTTTCTTTAAAGAAATGTGCTTTATGCAGTGCGCCCTTATAAAGGGCTTTCTCGAAGGCTTTTTGGGGGGAAAAACAATGGTTATTTATTGAAGAGCTGTAACTCAGCAAAGAACCCCTTTTAAAGGATCCGTGACCCTCGAAATACAATTATTCAAATGTTCGACACATCAGGAAATATGTAGCTCTTTACAATAACTGTCCTTGGTTGTTATCTGGTGATGATAATCATGCATTTATATTTAAAGAGCCCATGTCATTCATCTGTCTTATTAAAAGTTTAAGTATTTAATGCTTCGTTTGCACAAAAAACTCTTTCACATGACCATTTTTCAACCTCTTCTCTGTGCATCTTTGGGATTTTTTTCACATTTAGGCTATTATTTGAGGCACTACCCTAATAAGAGAAATCGATAGGAGACTGGGTCCATCCCATCGTGCAGTTTGAGATCAGAGCTACACCCTGTCAGAAGCACAGCCTTTGATTGGTCAAAAGATTCAGTGCATCATGGAATTGCCAGCAGTGACTAACAATGATGCTAAGAACAGCAAGATCCAACACAATAATCCCAGAAGACATTCGATGTTGGGTTTCTAACAATGGATTATTGTACAGTGCCTCTCCAAAAAAAAGAAAATAAACAGAGCCTCCACTGGAATGACATAACGGTGGTTAGTCTCTAAATGGTCTTACGGCTGTGCTTAAAAGCACTGACATTGTATAGCTCCAAAAATGGCTTCCAAAATTTTTGTTGGTTCTATACAGATTTATTTAGTTATTTACTTTTAGAAAAATTCAAAAGAGGATTTCAGAAGAATTTATTTGGCAACGTTGCCGTCATATATTTTTTTTATTGAGATCATACATTGATCTCCTGCACAAAATGATTCATTAACTGTCAATTTACAGGGAAATGAATATTCTTACATTTTAAGAAGAGTAAACAAATGTTTTTATTTTTACATTTCTCAGCTGGTACATTTGTTACAACAGCGATGCATCTCAATCTAAATCTTATGTTTATATCCCGATAAGCTGGAACTTAGTATTCTTTTACGCAGTTATGCCGCACACTTTCATTTGGCCTTCAGATCCCCCTCTCCAGACATACTTGTGTTCTAGTCGAACTTAAACCCCAGGCTTCTTAATAAGCACATTGATTTCCTCACAGGTATTGTAATGACTGTTATCACACCATCCTGCCAAAGCCTAAACACAGAACGGTAATAATCCCACACTTGTAGCCCCATGTGCCGAAGACGCATGGATGGGTGTTAAGGAAACCAGCTCCTAGTAATTGGCAGGGTGAGGACAATCCAGTCAAACTGGAAAGAGGTTCAGCTGCTTCCTACAGTTAATTCCATTTCCTTGAGTGCTTAAATCCACTCGCAGCTAATTGATGATAATTTAGTCTTGCATGTGGCAGAATTGGAGCCTTGCAGTGGTGATGATGGTGTTTTAGTGAGAAAGCTCCTCAAAGAATCAGGCAGATATAAATACAGTTAAAGTCTGTGCATGAATTTAATACAGAAAGCAGAAAAAGGTGTGATCTTTTGAGCACAATTCACTGTGCCATGTAGCCACATGTAAAGTGAAAGTGACTTCTTGAAACACAACAAAAACGCTTCCTCTGTATTTCACCCATACAGCTATTTCAGCTATAGCTATTTCAATCACCCGGGGAGCAAGAACCTTTTGACCTTTTGATCATTTAAATAAGTGAAATACTAATTTGCGTTCATTACAAATGGACAAACCCATATTTTGTTTTTCAGAATTTAACCGTTAAAGTGGAAATCAAGTCAATCAGCGTTGCTTGAAGTGAGATCAGAGTCAGAAGGGAAATCTGTGATAAAGATAGAAATCAGTATTGCTGACAATACAATGAGGCATGGCACCATTTAATGAGGCTTTTTAAGGTTTTAGACCTAAAGCATCTTTTTAAAACTGCATAGTGGGAAAAATTAAGAAACAACCATCATTGGCATTGCATTTAAAAATTCAGATTATGTGGATATTTATTGGACTTAGACATTGTGATCATGTCTAAAGAAAGGTCCCAGTCTAAAGAAACTGGAAGCCTTTGTTTTAATACATGATTTAACATGAAACCACACTATTGATGCAACAATTCTGCTTAATATGTTCATAATGCACGTATTATATAAGCTTGAATATTTTAATTATTTGCGCGGCCTCTATGTTTTACCAATAAGAGCAATCCAACAATGTATTATTTCCATATTTGTCAGCTGTTGATGGTAACTTTGGGATTTCTCTTCCCTTGTGGCCTCCACTTAAACGAAGCATTCACCATTTTGCTTACCACCATCTGCCATTTCAGACATTGAAAAGTTGCCAACTCTCTCCCAGATAACAAGGTAACAGTGCTGAAGTATTCCTCTGGGCAGGGTCTGGGCAACAGAAAAACAGTCCAGGAAATCATTTTGAAACATTGGCTCCTGCTCATAAATTTCCACTTGCAATTCTAGAGGCTTTTCCATGGCAGGGATGGCAGCAATTTCCAGGGCACTTGTCCATTACTTTGAGCTTAATTAACACTATTTAAGTGTCTATTAAAATGCCAATGCTTGGTTGGTTTTTGCTGACCTCTCATCTCCTCTCTTCCCCATCCACTGCAGCTCATTACTGTGCTATAATTACAGGTAGGCATCCTACAGTATCAACCAGCTTAATTAACAATGTTAGAGGGATTCACCGAGCCAAATAGCCCAAAATAAACCTTGGCTACACTGGGATAAATAACAATTATTGTTAATAGGGCTGCTGCTTTCTATTAGAGAGGTCAGTTCCACTGGAACACTGCATGGAGTGGAATGAAAAATTTTAGCCATTTTAAAAAGATACATTTAACTAAAGTATCATTACTGGGCATTTATTCACAGTTAGTGTGCTCTATTCTTTGATACTTGTACAAAATATTGGTGTATAAAAGACTGAGAGATTTCCCTTTATTAAATGTTGGTCATTTATTATTCATTCTTATTATATTTATTATAATATTTGAATTTTATTTGAATTTTTCATTTATTCAAAGTTTTTGCATTAAAGTGCCTCCGCAAGTCCGATCATAATCGAGCAAGAAAGTCAAAAATGGGTTTGTAAGGGTTTTTGCATTTTGGAACATTTGTATATTCCATTTTATTATTTATTTAATGGTATGAAAAGCGTCTGAGCCAGGTTGTAGCAGCAGATTTAACAAGACCTGCGAGCTGTGAGGTGGGGCTCCATGGATTGAACTAGTTTGTGCAGAACTTCCCCCAGATGCTCGATCAAATTGAAGTCTGGGGAATCTGGAGCTTTATTCTGCAGGAATCTGCCACTGCCTTTAGGAATTACGGCTGTCATAAAGAGGTGTACTTACCTACCAACATGTTTAAGAAGTAAATGAAAAGTGAATGTGAAAAAAGAAAGTGGGTAAATATTTACATTTCACAAAAAATGACACAATGATAGTATAGTGATGATATATTTTCAGATTAGCTACCAGAAGTTTGGATGGAGCTTTCCTTATTTTATTAATGACAGATACACATCAATCATTCGATCGGTTTGTTTTCATTTAAGGAAATCGTGTTCGTACTTCTTTTATTTTATAATTCAACTTTGATAGGAAACAATAGGATTAACTTCCTGAAATGCCAGTTTCCCAGTGGGAAATCATAGTCCGTGTTGTCAAGGTAGAAAGTAATAGGCGAGGACAGGAGTGTCCGTGTCAGACTATCAACCAACATATTCAGGAAGAAGAACTTCAGATTTTTTATTTACAATGGGTGGGACCAAAAAAGCCACCCTGGGTCAATCTGGAGCTCTAGATTCATCACTGACTGTGAATATGAGTCCAACCAGAGGGTTTGTGACAGTAGACAACTACAGCTCAGTGAGCTCTTAAGTGAAAAACGGAGTTTAGAAAATTGCATACAAGCTCACTTGTCACGCGTTTTACAAGCTTTGCAAAGAACGTGAAACATCTTTAACAATATTCAGACATCAGTGTTTAAGGAGACATAGCCAAAAAGGTGAAAATGTGCAATGCTCTCAGATCTGAGTCCCATAAAAGTGTAAAATTATGGATTATTGCAGTGTGAGGCTGTTTATTTTTTTATTTTCAGCATGTTTTCATATTTATGGCCCAAACTGAAGGTCTAGATCTTATAGCAATGGTTCACCACCAGATGCATGGTGGGATAATGCCTGTCTTCCACATCCCCACCCCAGCCTTTCTCTTTCTCTTTCTCTTTCTCTCTCTCTCTCTCTCTCACTGCTTTTTCTCATTGTGCATGTGGGTGTGGGTGTATTTTTGGCTTTCTCACACTCTTCTCTTCTTTTGAGGCTTCTTTAAACTCTGCTCACTATTACGAACTGTACTGGCTTCCAGGGGCTGCCCGTGCCTCAGTTCACAGTGTACCGTAGACAGGCTGTTTTCTTTGTTTATACCCACTGTGCAAATAAATTCAAGCTTATAGAGTCTCGTGTTGAAATGAAGCTGTTTCTACACTCCTGCTGCATTGTTTTTTTGGCATCCCCAGGCAGCTAATGTGTGCTAAATGGATGTGAGAATGCTCTTCCGTTTCAACATGTAACCGGCCTCTTGGCCTTCAAATTTCTCAGGCATTTGATCCACCCTTTATATGCATTTTAGGTCTTTTAAAAGCCCTTAAAGCTACTTAGCAACAGTCGGTCGATCAAAGCCACACAGCCTTCAAGTCTCCCCTGAATCGGAGCACAAGTTTGGGATTGTCTGAAAGAAGAGTCGGACACAATAAAACGGTATTGTTTGCTTCTGGCCTGACTCAATAAAACCAACTAATTTGATCTTAAACTGAAGCAAAGAACATTAAATGCAGGATGGATTTCTCCAGCTTTTATAATCATTGGTGCTCTTTTTTACCATTTCAAAGGCGAGAGGCAGTTTTAAGCCCTTGCTGCTAAACACTGCAGTGAAAAAAAGGATTGCACTCGGTGTGACCTCAGTTCTGCCCCGAAAGTCTCAGGCAGCTGACCAGCAACACAATATTTTCACACATCTACAGCGTCATCTTATCTCTCCCAATATAAAAAGACTCATTAGTGCAATGGATAAAGTAAGATAATGTAATGTGTTAGTAATTGATTTTGTTTTTGTCAGTTGCTTTGGGATACAGTGTGGGGGGTCATTTAGTGGGCAATGCCTGAGAAATACGATTTATTTATTTTCCATAAAGTCAGACTCAAGTCTGTGTGTGTGTGTGTGTGTGTGTGCGTGTGCGTGTGTATGTGTGTGTACATGCATGTACAACGACAGGGTATGTGTGTGTGCTTGTGTTTGGGAAGGAGGGATAGGTGGAGGAGAGGGGAAGGGGGGAGGTATCAAAGATTGTAAAAAAGTATGTGACAGCTGACAATTGCAGGCTTTTGATTAGGATTTGTTGATATGACCAGTCCTGGGGTCTATCCAAACTCACTCCAGGGATTCTGGGCTGGCTTACTGTGCTCCCGACAGAACGACCCGTCAGTTGACAGAATCGCAAGGCACCAGGCGCTTTCTCCCTGACGCCTTTTTTCCCCCCTACCTCCCTGCTGAAAGCCTAGTAATTAGAGTCTCTAGGCAGCATGCAGAAACAGCAGCCACAGTGTGTTCCTCGTGTCATGGACAGCTCCAATTATGAAGCCGTTTTGCTTGAGAATGCAACTCCTTCCCAAGCTCTTATTGGAAATTACAGTCGCTCTTCAATGCCCTCTAACATGCTCATTAATAGCAGCCAATTAATACTCTCTCATGTGAAGAAGAATTTGAAAATCTAACACTTTAGTAAGTTAATGTTATTATTGTTTCATGTAGAATGTGGATGTAAAGATTACAGTCTATCCCAACAAATACAATGTGCATTAGGGATGTTCGCTTTCTATTGCATATGGTTTTTGGAAAAATATACTCTGTAATAAGCTTGTTAAAAAGGAGGAGAGATATCTAACCCAATAATGGCAGTTATGGGAATTACGGTGATGGCATATTGATTATAGGGAGTTTACATTACGACTTCTTGCATGTAATAAACACTCCACTATTGAATTGTGGCTCTGTATTTTATTTGGAATTTGCTGCTCTGGCACTGACGAAAAGACAGAAGGCGGAGCTGGAGGTGTCAGAGTTAAAGATGCTGAGATTTTCGTTGGGTGTGATGAGGATTGACAGGATTAGAAAGGAGTATATCAGAGGAACAGCTCAGGTTGGGCGATTTGGAGGCAACGTTAGAGAAGCAAGGGTGCATTGGTTTGGACATGTCCAGAGGAGAGACAAGGAGTATATTGGGAGGAGGATGTTGAAGAGGAGGTTTATGGATATGTTGAGAGAGGACATGCAGACAGTTGGTTTAAAGGAGGAAGATGCAGAGGACAGGAAGAAATGGAGACAGCTGATTCGCTGTGGCAACCCCTAACAGGAGCAGCCGGAAAAAGAAAAAGAAAGTGAAAGTAACTAATTGTGAAAGACAGTGAGGCAAACAGTGAGACACAATTAAATGCTTCCTCTGCATTTCACCCATACACACCGTGCAGCAGGGGGCAGCTCTTTCAAGCACCCAGGGAGCAGTGATGGGGATGGTACCTTGCACAAGGGTACCTCAGGTCAACCTACTGTTCTGGGATTCAAACCCACAACTTTCCAATCCCAGGACATAGTCCCTAAACACTAGGCCACCGCTGCTCCAAAGACTGCAGAAGTGGTTCTGTGTAAGTGCAGGTTCTTAAGGTTCTCCCTCATGGCATGCATCTTTTTAAAAACAGGGCTGTCAGAAAGAGTTCTTTGCATGATAGCATATAACTATAGTTCTCAAACTGCTTAAAATACCTTGCTAAACATAAGAAGTAAAACAGAGCTACCATCAGTGGGTCCCTGAGGACAAGCTCCCTCCCATAGAAAAACTTCTGGCACCCTAAAGTGATGGGTTGAACAGCTGGAGCGAATAACATCTTTGATTTTATTCTTCACTTTTTAAATGGTATTACATGGGTTTTCCCACACTGAATCCATAATAAAGAAAGCCTATACAGCCTATACATATTGACATGAGTCAATATTCTACATCCATCTCGCACTGGCACTTTTTAAAGTGCAATGTGGCAAAAATATGCATCACATTTAGCAGACACTCTTATCCAGGGTGACTTCCATTTCCTAACGACAGGGTCAGCCCCCCTGGAGCAGCTTGGTGTTAAGTTTTTGTGGGGTGGTGGTCTAGTGGTAGGGTACTTGGCTACGGACCTCTGGATCAAGAGGTCCCAGGTTCGAATCCCACCTCTAGCACTACCACCACTGGGTCCCTGCGCAAGACCTTTAACCCTGAGTTGCTCCAGGGGGGACTGTCCCTGTAATTAGAACATGTAAGTCGCTCTGGATAAGAGTGTCTGCTAAATGCCATAAATGTAAAATGTTTTTGAGGGCCTTGCTCAGGAACCCAGTGGTGGTAGTGCTGGAGGTGGGATTCAAACCTGCAACCTCTTGTTCCATATCCTACCACCAGACCACCACCACAATATCAATATGAGTACAAACAAAATGTTTCACTATATTTTGTTTTTCTGAGGTTTAATACGTTTCAACACACCAGTTGTGTAACATTTAAGAAGAAATCCCATACAATGTTTATTGACGCAGTCGTTTTTCTTTTTATGGACAGCACTTTTACATTCTCAGTTCCACTTAATCCTGGTTGGGTCCCTGGCTAAAAAAGTTTGAGAACCCCTGTCCAAATGGACCTTTCATGGGACAGTTCTTAATAGAACAATTTCTGAAAAAAAGAGGGGAGAGTGTAAAGAACGATTCATCAGTGATGGCCAATCATCAAACCCACATAAACGTTTCATGACAGTGGCCATAAACCTACCCAAACATTTAAAGAGGCTTTTTCCAACTGTTGTTATAAAGGCTGAGTTTGTCAGTTTTGATGGAACTTCAATTTAGAAAAATGCTGAAAACTGGCACAGAATGACTATAAAAACGTTTAAACAAGTTTATGTCAGTCGCCATGAAAGGTTTATGTGTGTGTCTTGTGGCGTTTATGTAAAATGGCCTTCAATGGCATTATCTCCTTTTAAAGAGCCACAAGTAGAAGTTCCTAGAAGAGCCTTTGAAATGATGAAGAACCTCTGAAAGGTCTTCATAACTTCTAAACGTTCTCCAGTTCCAGGAAATGTTGGCAGTGTTGGACCTTCAGTGGAAAAATGGAAAAGCCGAAGAAAACAAAAGTCTTTTGGTCAAAACAGAAACAAAAAGTTTCTTGAACAGTCCATTATCTGGAAAACACTGCAAAATGCAACTTCTTGACGAGTGAAAGCATGAAAAGGTAAGGAATATAGTTGATATTTTGAATGAGATTGCAAGATTATAAACTTGTTTAAACCTATTTTGAGACATTCAAACTTGTGTACCCTTAGCAAAAGAAATTAGAATCGAAACCCTTTTTGGTGCTGAAACCATGTCTGGTCATTAAGTCACCATAGACCACAGGTGCATCTTATAGATGAACCATTTTCTTTCATGGTTCTTTCAGTTGTCATGGTCCTATTTAACAACTAGCAAAAGAAACCATTAGTTACAGTTTATGCCTTTTTGCAAAAATAATTTCTAAGGAGATTCTGAGATGCTTAAAGCTTCATGATACCTACATTAGCTCATGAAGTTCATGAAGGCTCACACAAACCTGCTAACACTGTTTTTTTGCACTTGCATGTGTCTTGTACATTCAGTTCTCTACATGTAGAGACTGGTAAAGAACCGTAGAAGTAGTCGATATCTTTTAAAGGTTCTTCATTCTCACATGTCTCATTACAGCTCTCGGGGCAGTGGTGGTCTAGTGGTTAGGGAGTTGGCCCCAGGATCAAAAGGTTGTGGGTTTGAATCCCAGACCAGTAGGTTGCTCTTAGGTACCCTTGAGCAAGGTACCATCCCCATCACTGCTCCCTGGGTGTTTTAAATAGCTGCCACCTGCTGCAGATGTGTGGGTGAAATGCAGAGGAAGCATTTCACCGTGTGCTGTTTCACAATTTTAGGGAACTAAATGGGTTTCCTGTAACATTTCCTCAAGAACCCTTTGTGGTTCACTACATTTCAAGGCCATCAGAAGGTGTAAGCCCAGCTTATGTCGCGTAGTTTTGTGTGTATGTTGCATTTTCCTCTGAATGGTAAGGCAACTTATAGTTAGGTTTAACTTTTGCAACCTTTATAAAGCTTTTTAACTTTTTAACTGGCGCTCAGGTTCGGTCACCGCAGATGATCTTGACATCTTCGCTGTAATGGAGTAAGAGCCATTAACGTGATAATTGCCAGGGACCACAGTTTCTACATTTGTGCAAGCGTGAGGTTAACGATTAAAGGCACTGTGTATTCATCTCTTATGATGACTGTCCGTGCATAATGACTGTTTCATCAGAGAAAGTTTTGCTTAATCAGGCTGAAATAATTTGACTTAAATGTCCTGGTATTGTCTTCTGTTATATCAGCTGCATTAAACGGACAAATTGTCCTCTTCCATTTAGCGAGCAGGAGAAAAGCTGCCGGGTCAGGGTTGCATCCTTAAAACACTTTTCCTTCAAGAGGACACTAATTGCATCATTCGCTCCCAAGATGACTGATAACTTTCACTGTAAATCATTCACGCTGAAGTTATTTTGAACATGAAGGGCAACAGCGTGACATGTCATGTTTTCCCTTTTTTGTGGGTGAAAGTGAGCAGATAGGCAAGCCTGTCATTCAAGTGTATTAAAAACACACATAATGACAGTCAATTTTAAGCATCAGGTTGTGAACATGTGTTCTCGGCCGCACTCTTAGATGGAACAAAATCACCGTCGTGCCTTTAATGGCATGATCTAATCAAAATGCAATGCTCTTGCAAAACGAAGCATGTTTTTAAGTTGTCACTCAAGCCGGATATAGGATGAGAATGGCGCACGTGTCATTTCTTATGTCAAAACAGCCATCGGAAGGGCACTGTCCTCGCCTGTAGAGATAAAAGCAGAACGGGGCGAGGAGGACAAACAAACGTAGATGAAGGCTTTGTTTGTGAATCTGTTTGCTGAAGCGTGTTCTTTTTGTAACTGTTGAGTAGTTTATATTCAGAAACCACTTTACAATAAATCATGCCTTATAATGCAGCACGTCTAGCATATATTGTCAGCGCCGAGGAAAAGACAATAGGAGAAACTCTGCCTTTGTCATTTCTCTCTTTTACTGTTTACTTTTATGTTTTACAATGGATGACATCTGGCAAATATTTTGTACTCTCAATCCGTTTAACTGCATCACAAAGGGGTGCGTGAATAAGAGCTGGTGTTTTCTTAAAGGGCCCATATCCTACATCTTCTTGGGGCAGCAGTGGTCTAATGTTTAGGGTGTCTTCCCCAGGATCAGAAGGTCATTGATTCAAATCCCAGACCAGTAGGTTGCCCTGAGGTACCATGAGCAAGGTACCATCCCAGTCACTGTTTCCCGGGCGCTGGATATGGCTGACAAACTACTGCACGGTGTGTGTGGGTTAAAAGCAGAGGGTTGCGTTTCCTTGCGTTTCACAAGGGCAACTAGTCACTTTCACTTTCACTTCTTGCATGTTTTTCCAGCTGGGTACAATGTTTGTTTTTGTAATTGTGTCTTTCATTCTCATATCCCACACACAGGTGGGAAAGCAAAAACGTTCCGTACTTCTGATGTTGGTTAACCCAGCCACTAGGGATGCACAAGCCAGTGTATTTCTTCGTGCCGGTCCCAAGCCCGGGTAAATGGGGAGGGTTACGTCAGGAAGGGCATCCGGTGTAAAACTTTGCCAAATCAATATGCGGACAACGATACAGAATTCCATACCGGATCGGTCGAGGCCCGGGTTAACAACGACCGCCATCAGTGCTGTTAGCCTACAGGGTGCTGGTGGAAATTGGACTACTGTTGGCCAAAGAAGAAGAAGAAGAGGAGGAAGGCATGTCCAGAGGGAGAAGGAGAGAAAGAAGGAGAGGAGATTGGAAGTGAGGGTAGGGACTTTGAATGTTGGCAGCATGACTGGTAAAGGTAGAGAATTAGCTGATATGATGGAGAGAAGGAAGGTTGACATTTTGTGTGTGCAAGAGACTAGATGGAAGGGTAGTAAGGCCAGGTGTATTGGAGGGGGGTTTAAACTGTTCTACCATGGTGTGGATAGAAGGAGGAATGGAGTAGGTGTTATCCTGAAGGAAGAGTATGTGGAGAGTGTTTTGGAAGTGAAGAGGGTGTCAGGGAGGGTGATGAGTTTGAAGCTGGAAGTTGAAGGTGTGATAATGAATGTTGTTAGTGCTTATGCTCCACAAGTTGGTTGTAAGAGGAAAGTGAAGGAAAAATTCTGGAGTGAGTTAGATGAAGTGATAGAGAGTGTACCCAGGGGAGAGAGAGTGGTGATTGGTGCAGATTTTAATGGTCATGTTGGTGAAGGGAACAGAGGTGATGAGGAGGTGATGGGTAGGCATGGTGTCAAGGAGAGGAATGCTGAAGGTCAGATGGTTGTTGATTTTGCAAAAAGGATGGAAATGGCTGTAGTTAATACTTATTTTAAGAAGAGGGAGGAGCACAGGGTGACGTATAAAAGTGGAGGAAGATGCTCACAGGTGGATTATATTCTTTGCAGGAGGGTCAGTTTGAAAGAGATCAGAGACTGCAAAGTAGTGACAGGGGAGAGTGTAGCTAAACAGCATAGGATGGTGGTCTGTAGGATGACCTTGGAGGCCAAGAAGAGGAGGAAAGTGAGGGCAGAGTCGAGGATCAAGTGGTGGAAGCTGAAGGAGGAGGACTGCAAGGTGGAATTCAGGCAGGAGTTAACACGGGCACTGGGAGGTGTCGAAGAGCTTCCGGATTGCTGGGAAACTACTGCAGAAGTGATCAGGCAGACGGCTAGAAATGTACTTGGTGTGACATCCGGAAGGAAGAAAGAGGATAAGGAAACCTGGTGGTGGAACCAAGAAGTCCAGGAGTGTATTCAAAAGAAGAGGGAGGCAAAGAAGACATGGGACATACAGAGAGATGAAGGAAGTAGACAGATGTACAGAGATGAACCTGCCAGGCGAAGAAAGCAGTGGTAGAGGGCCAAAGATAAAGGTGTTTGCTGAATTATGGAGGTTGGACAGTAAAGGGAGAAAGGACCTTTACGGGTGGCTAAGACAGAGAGACAGATCAGGAAAGATGCTACAGGTCGGAACGATTAAAGATAGAAATAGTAGCGTACTCACAGGTGAACAGGCGTGTTGAGCAGATGGAAGGAATACTTTGAGGGCGATGAATGAAGAAAATGTGAGACAGAAGACTGGATGATGTGAGAAAGGATTAACCAGGAAGTGCAGCAAATAAGCAAGATGGAGTAAGAGGGCAGCGATGAAGAGGATGAAGAATGCCTGGAAAGGCTGATGGACGGATGACATACCAGTGGAAGCATGGAGATGTTTAGGGAGATGGCAGTTGAGTTTTCTGACCAGATTGTTTAACACAATCTTGGCAAGTGAGAAGTACTGAGAGTGGAGACAAAGTGTACTGGTACGATCTTCAAAGATAAGGGTGATGCACAGGCTGTAGTAACTATAGAGGATAAAGTTGATCAATACACCATGAAGTTATGGGAAGAGTAGTAAAGCTCAGTTGAAAAGAGTGAGGATCAGTGAACAACAGTATAGTTTTATGCCGAGAAGAATTTACAGATGCAATGTTTGGCTTTTGCTCTGTGGTGTGATGAAGTAAAGAGGGTCAGAAGGAGGGCTGCATTGTGTACCTTTGTGGATTTTGGAAAGCATATGACAGAAGATTGCCTAGAGAGGAGTTGTAGTTTTTGCTGTAGGGAAGTCTGGTGTGCTACAGAAGTATGTAGTCAGGATGCCTTGAGGCAGCAGTGCAGTGGTGAGATCTGCAGTGGGAGTGGATGCATTTGCAAGTAGAGGTTGGATTACATCAAGGATCAGCACTGAGTACGTTCTTGTTTACTGTAGAAGTAATGGACGGGATTCAATGATTGAGTTAGACAGGTGTCCTCGTGAACCATGATGTTTGCTGATATTGTGATCTCTTAGTGAGTAAAAGGCAACGAGGAGAACCTGGAGAGATGGAGATATGCTCTGGAGGGAGAGGAATGAAAGTGGCAGATGAGGCAAAGACGAATACGCAGTGTGAATAGAAAGGAGAGGAAAATTAGAGTGGATTGGGGTCACGGGAGTGGAGGTAGCAACAAAGGTGGAGGGGTTTGCAAATACTTGGGATCAACAGTTCAATTAACGGCCGAGTGTGGAAGAGAGGTGAAGAAGAGAGTGCAGGCTGGTTGGAATGGGTGGAAGAGTGGCTGGGTGATTTGTGACAGAATGCGTGCCAGCTAGAGGCAAAGGTAAGGTTTACAGGACAGTAAGTGAGACCAGCTATGTTGCAGGTTGGAACACAGTGGCACTGACTAAAGGCATAGGCTGGAGTGTCAGAGTTAAGATGCTGAAAGTTTCGTTTGGGTGTGGCCGAGGATGGACGGGATTAAATGGTATCATGAGGACAGCTCAGGTTGGACATCTTGGAGACAAAGTTAGAAGCAAGGTTGCGTTGGTCTGGCCATGTGCAGAGGAGAGAGGAAGATTATATCCGGAAGGAGGATGTGAGGATGGGCTGCCAGGAAGAGAGAAGAGGAAGACCAAGAAGTGGATGTGGTGGGGACATGTGCAGGTGTCAGGTTGAAGCAGGAAGATGCAAAGACAGGAAGAAATGGAGACAGTTGATCCGCTGTGGCGACCCCTAAACGGGAGCAGCCGAAAGAAAAAGAAGAAGACTTCTGATGTTGGTTCAAGTGTTTTACCAAGTCATTTTTGAGCTTGAATATAATTGGTGTGTTTAAGTGATGCAGAAAATCCAAATGAAAAAAAAAGCAGGCTGGAATTTGCAGTTTATTTCCTTAAAACAGTTCCAGTAAAAAGTGTAAAAGTCAGTGGTATGACAAGTTTATACCTGTGAGTTATATATTGTGTAAAAAGATAAAATGGTTCCAAATTTAACCATCACCTTCATTAAGCAATCCTTTCTTTTTTGTTCTTCTCACTGAAGGATCCGCCTAATTCTCACATTGCACAGCCTCCTCTAACCCGGCTGAGGCATTATTAAGCCCCTGGAGTGTGCAACATTACCTGATTGTGTCATTTCTGCAGATCCTGTTCCATTTGTGAAATTCCCTCGAAGTCTAATGGTGTGGCGGGTGAAAAACTGCATGTAAACGTGTACCGCTACTCTAATGTTTATTGCGGGTGCAAATTATATTAGGCTGCCTATGAAGGGAGATAGACCCCTCCGAGGCTCACTCAATGGGGCTTACACTTTAATATTTCTCTCCATCACAAAGCAGGACCAGCAGAACTAAGTGGAATGTCATTTAGATGTTAAATCTGGAGGAGATTAGTGCTATACATAAACTGCTTAGTGCATTGTAACATTTCCACTGAACCTTTGACAGCAATATCATGCAATTTCTCGTAGACAGAATGTGTGGGCGAGACGCGATTATGTGGCTGTGGGCCTACTTTTTTATCATTTGGCGTTTCTATAATGCATAATGCAGATGCCCTGTTTTATTTTGTACGTGTGTTAATAAGGGGTCTCTCCCTTTTCATTTTCCCTCTGAAAATACCCTTTAATGACTGTTTCTGCCTAAGTTCTCAGGGTTCTTCTTAATTGTAACATGACACATATTCCAACAGATGCTGTTCCACTTATACCTTTCTTTATAACTCATGTTGAGAGGAAGTACTATTGATATTAAATTCGTAATTCCCAACACGGCCTACTTGTGCTCTGTAGTCCATGCATAGCTTAAGTGGTCAATAATTCCAGCGTTGCCTCTTAGAAAATGGGAAGCAGAAACGCAGTGTATTGGTAATAGCTCAGTCTCTGAAATGCACAATCCGCTGACGTTCAGAAGCAAGATTTCTAATTGCATGTCATCTTACAGTTTATCCGTATTATTTAAATTGGTCGGAGAACATGTAGCTGCCAGTGTTGGACCCACAATAGAACCGTTGAAGAAAACCAAAGTCTCTTGGCCAAACCAGCAACAAAGGAGCTTATTTTCAGCGATGTGTTGCCTGTTGTATATTACTTCAATATTACACTTTAAACAAGGCTTTGGACTCATAGTAGTAGTAGATTTTTTTTGCTGTAAGCATTTCTTAGTCGTAGGTAGCTGTTGGGCATCATGCAGAAGTACCTTTTAAGCATGTTTCTTGATGTACTTGGTTCTAGATGACCATTACATTTACTAAAGAACCCTTATACAGAAGTTAAAATGACCATTAATTAATTTATTCACTTGTTCCAGAGACATTTCTGAGAATATTAGAGTATCAAGGATTGAAAAAGAAACAGAAAAATCAATAGTCCAAAGAAGCTGATGATGCCCACCACTGAGCCTAGAGTTCAATATCAGTGAATAAGTAAATAATAAGGCATTATTTGAGATGTGGAAAATTCCAGGGTTGAGCTGATGTGAGATTTGTTGGCTGTTACCAAACATTTTCTATGTATGTGTCTTCTAGCAGTGTAACCGAGGTGCTGTGAAGGTAGGATACTTGCCTATGGACCATATGGTCACAGGTTCCCACCACTGGGTTAAGACCCTTAACCTGGTTGCTCAGGAGACTGTCTGTCTTACAGGACATGGAAGTCGCTCTGGATAAGGCGTCTCTGCTAAATGCTGTCAATATGGTGGTTCTGTGGCCTCATAGCGAGAACGTAGCGGGTTCAGTTCCCATCCAGGTCCAGGGTGATCTTCATCTTTTACATGTCGAGTTTGCATGTTTTGAGAGAATGGAGATGCTAATAAGTTTTCTCAGTGCAGATATTATTGTTTCAAACAAATATCGGTCCACACTGATATGGTTTTGATATCTGAAGCATTAATAGTTCACATTTGAAGATCGTTCTGAGCGCAATTTGAACTGTAGGTTGGTGTCGGGACTTTGCTCAGTCAGTTATTTTCAGAGTATTTTAAAGTTACATTAAGAGTATTTTATCGTTCCAAAGTATCCTTTAAACAGAGTCACCTGCCAGTGATTCCACTGAATAAAAGAGGGAACACTCATAAAAGGGGGAATGTTACATTTAAACGTCCCTCTCTCTCTCTCTCTCTCTCTCTCTCTCTCTCTCTCTATATATATATATATATATATATATATATATATATATATATATATATCATCCATCCATTCTCTTCATTATCGATATATATATATATATATATATATATATATATTTCTTATATATATATACTCTATATATATAAAATGTATGTATGTATATGGATATTTTCCTACCTTGCAGACACAGTCAGTTCATCTCCATAACCAAAACAATAGCTGGCCTTAGCCTCTATTATAAGCAGGCCTTGGCCTCAAGCCCTGTGCTAGCGTTACAAATCATTAGACGTGCAGCATTAGGGAGGACGAGATGCAATTAGCCAGGAAATTACTCTGATCTTGGTGACATTTGAGAAAAATCGTAGCACAGTATAGGCAGCAGCCTCCTGATTGACAGCCTAATCCACGTTTGATGGGCTCCGGTCCACGTTCCGTAGATGACGGTCCCTGGCAGATAACGAGTACAGCTGCACAGGCCTGATATGTCCGCCACGAGTCGTCACCGGGCAAATTCCTCTGGTTTAGCAGTAGTACAATGTCGACCGTGTGACAGGATCATCTCCCTGCCTGAAATAAACGCTCTAATCCCTTTTGCCAGGTCCATGAATTCCTAATATGAGTTATATAAACTGTGGTAATAAATCTATGTTAGTTCAGTTGTGTTTGGGAAATTGTACGGCACTCTCTCCCCTGCTTGGGATGCAAGACGGGCACAGGACATATTCTTTTAGCTGGAGCACACAGCTGATTTATTACGTGGATGATGGAATTAACTTTCGATTCAATAGGAATTGCAAATGAACGAGGAGCTGGGACAGTCATTGTGCATGGAGGCCTGCGCTTAAATAACATTACAGATATTGGGTTTGTCCTAGCAGAGTATGAAGGCACTGAATCTCCATATCCAACAACATATTTTAAAAAATACAATTTATTCGCAATCTTTCCTACAAGCTGATTTATGTTTATTTGTATCAGTTGTGAAGCTGAAAAATGCATTTGTTTTGGTCTTTTTCAGGGTGTTACAACAGCATTGTCTGTAATGCAAGGCAGCTTTCAAACTTCCTCGGCTCCATAAAGTCTGACTCGTTAGTAATGGAGCATCTTGATGGTGAGATTTTGTTCATGAAATAAGTGAAAGTGAAAGTGACTGCCCTCGTCATTCTGAAAGCAAAGCACAACTGGCATTGCTCTTACCTTTACACACGTGCCACCAGGGGCAGCTATTGGCGCCGGGGGCAGTGATAGCGTAGTACCTTGCTCAAGGGTGCCTCAGGGCAACTTACTGGTCTGAAGAGTCAGACCCACAGTCGCGATCCGGGGGCAACTCTGGGAGGCAATGGTAGGCTGGTGCTTGGGGCGTTATCCATGATTGGGATCGGGGGTTCAAACCCTTCCCAGTAGGTTGCCTGAGTGCCAGCCGAACAAAGTGCAGTCCCCATCACTGCTCCACGGGTGTTTATCTTTGCCCTATTTCTACACAGTGTTTAGTGTCATGGGTTAAAGCAGAGGTCCAATTTCGTTGTGGTTCACTGTCTGCTGTGCTTTGACCTCACAATGACAAGGGTTGTCACTTTCACTTTCAACTCCCTAATCACTAGGCCACCTCACCTGATTATTATCATTCAGGAGGGTTTCATGAAAAACAGAAAGAAGATTTTTATGCTGTATGTTTATCACTGATTTCTTTTCCATTCAGTTTCTCACTTTGTATTAATTGTCAGCTTTATTCATTTGTATTCATTTATCCTGATATTCCTTGTGTTTTCTTTCTTCTAAGTAATAAGAACCTATCATTTATTCTCTAAACAACACAGAACATGCATGTTACTAATGTTTCATTTTTTTGGCAAGACTTTATTTGGATGGTGCTTAAATGATATCTGTTAAATGCAACCAAACATAAAATAAAGTAATCTATTAAATATGATCCTAAACTTTACCTTCACCCTTGACCCAAAACTTCAATCTAACCGTTAATAATCCACTGGGGATAATCAGTAGATGGAAAAGTGTGACAAGTTTTTATATGCAATGATGAGGGTTAAATCTAAAAACAGATCATTTCAAAAATGATTATAAATGATTTATTATTCCTTTCATTTATATTTCTACAAAAAAATGTTATTTCGATCAAATTTCCCCTTGGTTAAGTTGCATCCAGTTTAAACCATTAGCAAGAACTCTCTCATCATGCAATGCCACCAACACTGGGATGCTGAAGAACATCTTCCTCATCTTTTGAGCTAATATAATGCCACTAGGCTGTTCAACACTAAGTGCAATTAATTCTAATAGATCCCACAGATTGTACATTATTACTTTGTTCTATATTGTAAGCACACTTGTAACATAATCTAATACGATCCAAACCAACAGAAGTCTGCATCAGCTTAGGGCAGCGGTGGCCTAGTGGTTAGTAGGATTGTGGGTTCAAACCCCTTACAAATAGGTTGCCCTGGTGCCCATGAGCAGGTGCCATCCTGTCACTGCTCCCCGGGTGCTTTCATAGCTTCCCGCTGCTGCACAGTGTGTATATGATGAATAGTCACTTTCACTTTTCACTGGCTTGTATTTGACTGATGCTCCGTCTGCTTATACTGTTTTACTGCTGCTCCATTACAACATTGCAGCTCCATACATGCATGTACACACTGGCTCCATCTCTGTCATATGAATATGAATTGCTGTCTGTATGCACTTGTTAGTCCTGTCTGTGTTCTGTGTGATGTTAGATGTAGTCCTATGTGTAGCAGCAGGGTCCTGGAGGAACCTTGTCTCGTTTCACTGTGTGTGGTGTACATGGTTGAAATGAAAATAAAAACCTACTTGACTTGACTCTACTTATCCCAAGGAAGTGGGTATCGTTTCCTGACCAAGGAAATTCCCAGTTTTGAAATTCCCAGTTTACGATGGAAGGGCCATCGCTTAGAATCAGGTGGCTCAGGATCCATATTTGCATATTAGTTTGCTGTACAATCGAACACCCATCCATGATTGACTTTGATAGGAAGGAGCTTTTTTCAATCTTGAACCCTATCATAAGCTGAGGTTAAAACAGTGGAATTTAAAAGTTGCCAAAATGTGTGGTAAAGGTATGGCAACACCTCGAGGGGAAGACCTTTGGTGACCAGCTTCGCGGCACCGATTAGAACAAAATGGTCCACCGACAGAAGGCCAGGCACACAAAGAAGGGGACGCGTCCTGTAATTCTCCTCCCCTCTGCGAGATGATTGTAGCTTTTCCAGGGGTGGAGGGGTGTCTAAAAGTGATGATTAGGGCAGTGAAAAGCAGAAGTGAATGCTTTATGAATATTTCATGTAAATGTAAGCGCCACTTACTGGACACAGGGCCTGATTGATGGGAAAAGGCTCTAAATGCCTCGACTTTGAAGGGTTTCAGACTCCCTCCCTCTTCAGCGCCTACTTCAAGCGCTACAGTTAATAGCAGAATAAAGATGTATTTAGCTGGAGAGCTCTTCATTAATGGCCTACGTTAAACAAAAGTAGCGGCATAGGATTTGTGTCAGTGGAGTGAGATGAAAAGGGTGGGAGAGAAGAGAGACGGAGGGGGGAGGAGGAGAGCGCTTAAGAAAGAATGTCTGAGGAGAAAATGCAGCTTTTAGCCACGACACTCTGCCATTTTCCTTCCCTGCCTTTTATAAGACTCCCATTTTATTTTCAAGCTTGAGCAGCAAACCTACAGGAGGCCCTCCTTAGAAATGTCAAAAAACGAGACAGTGCCAACAGCGGGGCTGGCCAGACGTGCTGAATCTGAGCTTAAGTGGAAAACCGGCTGACGTTAGTCTGCTCTCCCTGCTGTAGATGGATCGTACACCTGCGTGGCTGTCATGCAGTCTCGCTCTGCATCACACACACACACACACACACACATGCACACATACACACACACACACACACACAGCCTGATGAACAGGCTGCCACTCCTTCTTTGCAGTTTGATTCAGGACCAGATTGAGATATCTGAGTATTTTATTTCCATGCCCCTATAATTGTGGTGTGTTTTTATTTTTTGGATTTTTTTTTTTTTTTTTGCCTGTTTGTCATCCCAGTGTGTAAGAAATCCATTCGGAATTTGCATGTAAAAGATTCCCGTGAAATTCCGGCCTGCAGGAATATGATCGCCTGCCTTAACATTAGGCCTAAATCCATTTCTTCTCACAGGCCTTAATTAAACCGTGTGCATTTTTCTAATAGTGACAAGCCCATTTACAGACAATCGTCCATCTCATATCACCCTTTTTGGCGAAAGTGCCATGCTAATGAATTTAGACTAATGTCTCTTTGAGAAAGTGAACAAAGACTTGGTATTACATATATTTCACTCATCCATTGGGTTCTTCACTCCCTCTAGATATCCCCTCATGGGCATTTTGGCATCATATGGATGGCAGCAATCATTACAGCTCACCATTATCTTACATTTCTTGCATTGAAAGCTACAGAATTCAATTTTCACTTCCATTAATTAACGCCCAGCACCCTTCCTCAGCTGTCCATTTTCAGACCCGTTGTGCAGACCCTTGTCTCATATGCAGCATCTCAGAATTTCCTTTTGTCAAATGGAAGAGCTTTGGGAGGGAATCTGTTCAAGCAATAAGAACCCTGTTATCTCCTGTCTGCGGTTTCTCGGGCGGACAGAGTGCGTGGCCGTTCATAAAATAAATGCGGCCATGAAAAGTAAAGCTGCTCTGTATAAACTTTATGATGTTGCCGTATATCTCTCTGAGAACTCTAGTAAATGTCTGGTCACACTTTCTTTCACTCCTTTTGCTGCTGATGCTGAGCTGATAAGTTGAGAGGCTGGGGTGAAATGTCTCATATTGATTAACGCGGTGCCTCGAAGGAAAATGAATTCAGATTATAGAACACATGCTCGATTAGAGACGCTCTATTAGTTTTCTCTTATATTTCAGCTCATAATGTACACAATATAACTAATAGAGAAAGTGTTCATCACATATTCCTCTCTCTTTGATTTTTCGACAAGATTAGATGACAGATATCTGCATTGTTTTGAATCATTTTCTCTCCTTTTTTCCATCTTCATCAGTTCGTGTTTGTTCTCATTTATATTTCAGTGAGTCATATTGCTGATGCACTGGCTTTGCATGTGTGGAGACACCGACGCTCCTTCACATGGCTATACCTCTCCTGTCTTTATTCATTTATTACAAGTTTCCTTGTGATAGAGAAGGTATTTATTTTAATTTTTGATTTCTGAATTTATCATTTTTAAATTTTCTTTGCTTCAGGGACTGTTCTTGACAGTAGATTTGCCTTAGTTCTCTCTCTCTCTCTCTCTCTCTCTCTCTCTCTCTCTCTCTCTCTCTATCTATCTATTTCTCTTTCTTACTTTTATTCTCCCATTTTCTCTCAACCGCCTCTCATCCTCTCATTGCTCTCCCTTTTTTGCTCCCTCTGTTTCTCCTTTTTCTGCCTCCCTCTGATCATCTCTTCAGCTCCCTCTCTGTGCCTCTGCCATCTATCTATCCTTCTATCCTCTTATTTTCTCCCTCCTTCTTTCTCTTCTTTCTCACTTATTTTATCACCTTCTCTCTCTTCCTTTCCCTCTGTCATCTCACTCTGTCTCTCCTCTCTCTCTCACACCCTCTCATTGCTCTCCTTGCCTGCTCCCTCTGTTTCTCCTTTTTCTCTTGCTCTGACTCCCTCTGCTTCTCCTCTCTCTCCCTGTTTCTGTTTCACTTCTCTCCCCCTCGCTCTCATTTATCATGTCCTCTGCTTCATCTCTCTCTCCTCTCATTTCTCCCTCCTTCTTTCTCTCTCTCACTTATTTCTCATCTACTCTCTCTCTCTCTCCCTCTCTCTCTCTCTCTCTCTCTCTCTCTCTCTCTCTCTCTCTCTCTCTCTAACCCTCCCTCCCTCCCTGTATGCAGGTCTGCTGACACTGTGTGTGTGTGTGTGTCTCCACAGAACAAGAACCAATTTGATGTGCTCCAGTGGTGTGTGAAGTCGGAGCGTGAGGCAGCACCTCTCTTTATTCCTTTAATGGCTTCTCTTCTTCCTGCCACCAGTTATGCCTGCCCGTGTAAATATACGCGTTTTTACTGGGACACAGAAAATGGGTGTCTCCTCTTTTTTGGAAAAATATTTAGTCTTGGCGTAGCAGTGTGACCTCGTGGGCTATTGCTCTTTAATCCAGCCTGGGTCCAGGGACACACGGCTGCTGCCTGATAATGCTAGGATGCAGACCTGCCTGTTAAGCCTGGGAAAATGGCTGAAACTTGTCATGATGTTATTTTTTTTCCCAGGGAGGTTAGTGGTCCAAAGCTCAAGGGTAGTATTTTCAGACCCTGGTTGAAGCTCTCTGAACTCTGCAACCACCTACTTTCCAAAGCACCTTCCCTGCATCTCTCCTTGAATCTGAACGAGGTGATAGTCCTGTGGTATTCAGGAAAGTGTGATCGATGGAGAGTAAAATGTAAATTGCCTGCATGTAGTACCAAGTTGGCCATGGTGTGTACCGCATCTCCGAAAGATCTATTCATGGACAACATCCTGATTCGCAATGCAAAGGAAAATATTTGCCATTAAAACTAGGACTAAAGACCTTATAACTTCAAACAGTTAAAAACCACAGGAAGGGAAAAAACTCAATTGTGATCCTTAATTGTTGTTAGTGTTGGAAGGGATTATAATAATATTAAGATAATCCCATTGCACATTAATAGGGCTTCTAGATTAAACATTTGTGGAAGGAATGGATGAAATTTGAGCTTGTGTGCTGCATTTCTACAGTTACTCCCTCGGTAAAGAGTCCACACAGCTACTGCTGCCATCTGAGCCAAACCCACTGGTTAGACATTGTCCTCCAGAACATGTGTCCCATTTATTGTAAATAAAAACAGTTTCTGTGCCTTCCTAACCGTGTAAGGTTTCAATCAGACACTATATGGCTGTAATCCAGCCTTAGCAATAAAAGAGCTGACAGATCAATTGCTTTCATGAAAAGTTTCAACTTGAGGAGCTTTTCAAAACTTTATAAAACTGAGTTTATCAGATGATTCTGCTGAATAATTAAAGGGAACATGACTTTTTTATGTTCCAAGTATCAAAATCCAAAGGTTTCTTTTATAGCCTCACTCCACAGAACCTTTTTTTAAAAGAAAATATTAAAAGTTCTTTCCTTAAATTGCATAACCACGTAAAGAATCTGGTAGGAACGTATTTGAAAGAGTTCCTGCAAATCATTGATGAATCTGAGATTAAGCCTTAATCACAGTATAATGCTGTAAAAATGGCAAAACCAAACACGAAGAACTGCATAGGCATGTGTTTGGAAAGGTCTGAAGCAGGTTTCTGTGTTTACGTCTCTGAGCGTCATCCGTGATGAAAGGTTTTAAAGTAAGAATCTTCTTGACCTTCTGCTCCTCACCTGTAATAGCTTTGCTTTAGCCGTCCCATCACATGCACGTCATGAACCCCCAGCTTTAAGATTCATGTCTTTTTTGACACGGTACTTGTAATATGACTTCATGAGCTATTATAATACTATTATTCACAGTTTGTTTCATAAAAATAAAAAATAAAATAAAATAAATGATATAATTATGCATGGAATAGTAGTGGCACTTTTGGTTAGCTGTAAATGGTACACCCTGCATGCAGCCTCCAAATATGCAATACATCATAAGCACATACCTATTGTTCTGGTAAATGACATGAAGTAGAAAGCAGCTTTGAAAAAGTCTAGGTGTTCCAGTCATCTGACAACTGATTTCCTTCGGTGGGAGACGGAAAATAGAAAACGTGCACCTGCTCACCTGAAAAAGCAAGATTTCTCACAGGGACAGATTCTTCTTGAAACAGTTTAATACACTGCTGTCATCATTATAAACCTCTGTTCTCCAAAATGGTAATGTGTAGCAGAAGAAAAAATACATTTTTAAACTCGAACATATGTTAATCTTGCACCAATGGCACATATTCCATGTCATTTTTAGTCATTGTATGAAATATTTTTGTGCAATGTAAAGGTGGGTATATAGATGTATGGTAAATAATGGTATACTAAAACTTCAATTTGACAGCAACTTCAATATTGAATCATTTTTTACTATAATTTGTGACAAACATACCTATATATATATATATCACTGCTACACTTATGCATATCACAAAGCTCTGAGATTCAGTCTCCGTGGAATTTGTGTGCCCACACTGACCCTCCCACACTGAGTCTAGTAATATACAACCTAAACACTGACTTTAGTGGCTTGTAAGACCTGCATGGAACATACATTTACTCTGTCGATTGCATATAAAGTTCATTAAAATGCAGCATACAAGTTTTAAGTAGTAAAACGTTTTAGACGAGCCTGTTAACTTTTCAGATATGTTAAAATAAAAAATGAGACAAATGGTTGCTACAGCCAACAAAAATAGGATATTGTTGATTACAGCAATGAGCTGCTGCTTATATTAAGTGCCGCATCATTACATTAAATAAACATTACAGTTTGGGGCTTAGTGTTTAGGGATCCCTGAGCAGTAGGTTGCCCTGGTGTACCCTCCCGCATGGTACCGTCCCCATCACTTCTCCCTGGATACCAAATAGTCACTTCTTTCACTTGTCACTTTCACTTCACTTCCCTTTTTCACTACCTGCCAATTTTGCTCCACATGAATGATCATAAATGTGGTTTTGTCAGTATTTTTTTTAACTTACAAGTTTTTAGTGCCACCAGTTATAAACGATGTGTTCTATGACTTTCAGCATGCAGATTAGCTTCATAAACCTGAATAACATTTCAGTAAGAGATTTGTTTTTTACCCCTTTTGGACACCAGTTTCTTAAATGCCTACATATGTATGTTCACTTGATGCATCAGACATTACTTGTAATGATCCCATTGGTTGTAATGACCCTTGCTGCACCTATATTGACCTGGTCAATGCCAAAAATAGGAAAAATTATGAGCATCAGTAGGAGAAATTCAGAGTAGGGTCTCCTGAATGCAAATTGTGTTTCCCTGCATGTATATCAATAAGAGGATTGGGCTTTTTCATTATGGTTAATGCCGTGAGTTTGAATCTTTTTACTTCTCTTGTTTATTGTCCATCCTGACCGAATGGCTCAGCAATTTGTTTTGCCATCCCACTCCAATCAGGCCACTGATTCCATAACTAGAGTTAGCAGTTCAATCCCAGTCTGTGCAGCTTTCTTCTCACCACGGGATTTAGGGAGCACAAAAAGTCCTGTGGAGCCGGAGAAAATGGAGGCCCCCTAACACTGCCTCTTGATGCAACAGTCCCCTTAATGCAAGTGGCATGGTGTGTCCGCGAGTTAACGATTTGCATGACAATCTCACACGTTGTCCTTCTTTAGATGTGCCTCTTATTCTCTGCTGCCTGACCCATGTAGAATTTGGTTTCCCATTTTTGCTCTCTTATGTCCAGGCATTTCACTTTCAGCTCACTCAAACATTTTCAAATCTGAGCTGACAATGAACTCTACTTAGTCTTGTCTTGCTGTTGGCTTTCTTTCTTGTTTTGAAAGGCTAGCATTTTACCTGCGGCTCTCAAAAATGTTGAATAAATGTTGCTCTTTTTTACACCGTCAGAACTTCTTCCAGCTAACCGTTATTTAATTCCAAAAATGCGTTTGACCAAAAGACCAGCAGAAATCGCTCAGTATGTCTCTGCTTTTATTCCTGACCCTGAAAAATGAATAACTTCTACGTAATGGTCATTTTGACTGGAAATTAAATGCATGAAAGGGCGACACCTGACTTTATGAACAGCCTCATACTTTAATTATAAGGTTTTATGGAAAAAAAATACAAGAAAAGCACTAAAAAAAGGTTCTTTTTTTTTAACAAAAAATGTAAATGTACCTTACCATCCAATTATGTTCCTTATTACTGCATTAAGCCATGTCTGTAAACTGGTTAAATTGTTTTGTACTGTAAATGTGAACCATTATGTTTGGATACGTGCCATGTTAAAGATGAAAAAGTAATCAATACATTTTTGTTTGAATAAATATGTTGATTATACGCATTCATAGGCACCGAATTAAAGCAGAATGCATCACAATTCACAGTTCATTTTCACGTCAAGTAATAGAAGTTTCTCTGTTTACATCAAAATCATTAATGGCGTTATTCGTGGAAGTATCTAAGGGTTCATATCATCATCAGCCATTTGTGAGTTTGTCTGCTCGTACAGTCGCTCGTGGCCTAAAGTTCAAGAGATCAAGTTTCAAAGGCTTCAGACGATCTAAGAGGATAATGTGAGTAACTAGCAGGTGGAAACTGACTGTGAATAAATAAGGAAAAAGTAGTAAGGAAATGGCCAAATGTATATTCATCCTATCATATACTTTTGACCATTTTTTGACATTCATTTTCAGCTGTAATGAAGTTTGCATCCGGTCTGAGATTTGGGTCTCCTTTTCAGTTGGTCGATCTTTATCCATCAGTCTCATATTAGCATCACTCCACAATTTTCTCTCTGCGTTCACAGCTGTGTAAAGTAATTCCTCGTCAGATTTACAAAAACTATGATTGCTAGTCATTTCTCTGTGAATAAGCACGAGGGGCAGAACTCCTTGGCCATTAGGGGTCATGTCCCTTTGTCTGTTACGCCCTTGTTTTTGGTGAGTTTACTCTTTTAGAGAACTTTTCATTCAATTGTTTCGAATAAGAACTTTATTTTTTCTAAAACAAGTAGCCATAATTATAGCCCAGATCATTTGATAATCATGGTGGCAAAAGAAAAAGGCTCATTCATTTATCCGGTTAAAATTACACTGATTGCACCCGAAAACCTTCAGGCAAAGACACAAGTACTTTCCATTGATTTTCTGAATGTGCTCTGCTAATCATACGTGCATTGTTCCTGTGTTGAAAGCTCTTCTTTTTTTCCTCTCTCCTTTTCGGAGTTGTATTACAGCTCTTCCGTGGATTTACACTCTCCTGCTGCCTCTGAAACCTTATAACTCTGTAATCCAAGAGGAGGCATGGCTCTCTCCATTTATCAGCACACAAATAGATAAGAGGTAACACCTTTCAGCCATTTAAGCTAATGAAATATATGCAGGTGGATTTGAGCTTTGCTATTTGTTTGGGCCTCTATTGTGCGCATTTAATCCTGGAAAAAATAAACTTATTTGGATGCTTTATGAATTAAAGAAAGGACCTTTTTTCCCACATCAAAGAAAGAGTGCATCAGCCTGATAAGAGACTTGCGCTCGTGTGTAGCTATTATTTCTGTCTTTTCACCAAGCCGGTAGGGGTGGCAGTTCATGAGAGGCATTCCGTTTGTGTTGTTTTTACTTGTTTGTTTGTTTGAAGTTGATATGTTATTACAGCTGGGTGTTAAGTTGAGATCAGGAACTGCCCCACACAAAATATAAGCTTAGAAACTGAAATCCTGGCTTATACCAAAGAGGGATAAAACAAAGGCAGAGCATTCAACAGAAGTGAAGGCTCCACATTTTTGTGCTGTTGTTTAACAATGAAGCTGCAGCGGTGTGTTCCTGTCTGCAGCTGATAGGGCTAGTAGGAAACAAGGGCCTGGACCACATCTGCATAGCTAATGGACACTGGCCACAGTCGTATCACATTCATTCCTTATCTCCTCTCATTTCCTGCACGTTCACAACAGCAGTTAGTATTCCCTTCCTCCTCTTCCCTGGAACTCAGGAAGGCTGGCAGAGTGACCAGCGGAGAGGCCACTGCTCCCTAGAGGAAACAGGACTGTGGTCTGAGTGCAGGAAAGAGATTGCAGCAGAGGAAGGTGTGTGTGCGTGCATGTGTGGGTGTACGTTTCGCATGTGTGCATATCGTGGCAGCCTGCTGTTTTAAATGCGCATGTCATTGAGCAAATTTGCATGCTTTATTGATAAATAGTACCATATCTTGGCCACATGTGCATCTACTCAGCTGGAAGAGCCCTCTGAACATGGGCCAAGCACAGATACACAATATAATGCTTTTTTTACGTGGCAAAAAGTTTTCCATTCTTCTTTTTCATATCACCCAACAGCCCTTTAAGCGCTGTGAGCACTTGGGTCAAAATATAGTACATTATATAATATATAATGCACTATCACTCTGAATGAGTTCCTCAGTCTCCCTTCATAATACCACTGACTGATTGAGAGATTTTTCTGCATGAAAATAACAATAATTGTCAGGTGCAATTGAATTTCACACAATACACAGTCTGCATTTTACCACCATATGAGCTACTCATTTTAATACCTGCATTGTTTGCACATCAGAGCCGCTTGCACTAAAACCACTGCCAGACACTGAAACCATTATCACTGCTTTTCCATGGAAGTCCTGCAGTACAACTGAGTTCCACTGTTTTCTACTGACAGCCCTCATCATACTGTTAACTGCATGCATATCCTGTATGCACTCTTGCTATATTTTTCCTTTATTTATTCTCTTCACGGCAGTGTCTGAGGAAGTTGCAAACATATTATTTCCGTTCATGTTCAGCGACAATAAAGATATTCAATTCTATTCTATTTAAAGTTAAGCATGCCTTATCTTTATATTCACTTTAACACACAGTGGTTGTTGTTGTGGCATTGCCTTCGATGTCTGATACAGTTTAGTAAAGAAAAGCCCCTTTCAGGGTCATTGCCTGGCTGACCATATTCTGTGATTCTCTGTGCATACGCTGTAACATCCAGTAGTGCACCATTATTTAAATAAGTCTTTTAAATATTCACCCCATACATAAGACAATCAATAACCGTGGCCACGTTAAACACTCAATCTTCCCTTTAAATCAGAGTTACGGTCCCTAAATGCAACACATACTTTGGTGTAATGGCATTCCACTCTACTGATGCTACTGACTGGGATTTGCAAAAAAACAAAAAAAACCATAAAATTTAGCGTATTATTTATTTATTATTGTTTTTGTCTGCATATTACACTCTTAAAATGAATCATTAACATCTAGTTGCATTAATATCCATTTTCCTTTTTTAATGACAGGATTTTGCAAAACATTTTTTGATTAATACCTATCTTAATCAAACCTATTTCCTCTTTTTCTACTCTGGCCACCCTGTAAGTGACAAGTGACACTTCTTAGGCTGACATTGTAAACAAGGAGCTGCTCTTAATGTCTTATTTGGCCAAATACATTTTTAAAAATAGCTCAATTACAGCAGCACAGGCCACATGCTATGCTTAATTCTTTGTAGGTATGTTAAGAATCAATACCCATGCATTAAAGTGTACTTTTTTGGTATATAAAATAAAGAAACATGTTATTTGCACAAATTTGCTTATTGTACAAGGCAGGAGCAATGTAAGTGTTCAATGCATTTTAAATTACACAATTATAATTGAGTGCACCAATTATAATTATAATTAATAGGGTCAATAGTTTATGGAATGTATAACATAATATATAATGATATTCCTTTACTAAAGATACTGTCTGAAGATGCCTTTGTTGGTATCTGATGCCTTTTTCCCCAACAGTGACACATTACATGACCTAAGGAGCTAGGCCGTAGTTTATAGAAATACATTTGCTTTTGAAATGTACAGATTTCCAATTTCTCCTCACTGTTTTCCACTCTGGTTTTAGTGGAATTTTCCACGCTGCTGGCTGAGCCTCAGACAGTGCTGCTAGTTACTCAGTGTAGTCCTGCCCACCTTAGTGGAAGCACCCTTTCTTGTCTTGCCTGCAAATGAGGGCTAGCTCTCTGCTGCTTAGCCACTGGATAGCTAATAAACTTAAGCTGGAGATTGTGTATGTGTGTGTGTGTGTGTGCGTGCACGTGTGTGTGTCTGCATATGTGTGTGTGCATGCGAATGTGCCCGACCAGTCTAAAAACTGCCAAGTGCGAACACTGTGACATTCTGACAGTTGAGGCGAGCATCCCCCCTGCAGGACCCATGGGCATTTTAATTGGCCTACTTCCGAACTGTAATTTTTTTTAATTGCTTTGAGACGCCGGGCTTTCCTACAAAAAAAAAAAATCAATGCAGATGTAATAATATCTGTAATTGTCTGCCACGCTCTGGGGACACCACAAAAGCCTCGGATCAATGGAGGAGAGCAGGGAAGTTGTTAGGGTTAATTTTTCCTTTTCTCTCAGTAATGACATGGAGACGAGGGCTGCTCCCTCCCATACTACCCAACCATTTTCTATTGTCTCTGTGCGTCTTAATTGAGCCAAATGCAGTTACTTCTGGACTGGAGGCAGCAGAGCCTATGATTAATGAAGCAGCCAGTCATGGCACTGTGATAAAAACCAGACAGAGAGAAAAAAAAAATCAATCTGTTTTGCCTTCGCTTTGTCTTCTCTTTTCATTCCTCTCAAAGCTGAAGAGGCTCCCAAGGGTTAACAGACGGAAGCATTTGGCTCATGGTGGAGCCTTGGGCTGCATTGATACTAATGACCAATAGGCCAGTTGGAGTTATTGAATGCCAAGAGGGTGATTGTCATGCACGTGCTGCCTGTGATCAGGATGTCACACTTGCATATAAAGCTTGTGAAAATAGGTGGCTTTGGCCTCAGGTGCTGGGAGAAAACAGTCTTTGTAGCAGGCCTTCTTCTGGCATCTCTGGAGACATGTGTCAGGAGTCGGGAGGGGGGGTAAGTTCACAGGTATTAGCCTCCCAGGGTCATCCTGGCCTTTGACTAATTACCTCATTAAGTCTCACTCCAATACACCCTGCCTGCGCTACATCACTCGGGCCTGTTTCATCGCAGAGAAGTGAGGCGAGGGAACTCAAAATGACCCTGCCATACAGTACTGGACACAGGCCACAAAGGGCAGTCTTAAAGAGGCTGAAGTCTTTGACTTTGCTCCCTCATAAAGCACACTGCATTTAGCTACCTATATATATACTAAATAAATAAATATATATATTATATTTATATATATATATATATATATATATATATAGCTTTTAAATGATGTACTTTATGAGGAACCTCAAAAAAATATATATATATATATATATATATATATAAAACATTATTTATGACATATTTTTACATTAAAAATATATATTTTTAATAATTTTTTCATTAAAAATCAAAGCTTTTACTTTGAAATCAAGAGAATCTGGAAGAATATATATATATTTTTGGTGTCTAATAAAGTTTTTTGATTTTTAATCCCAGGGCTAATTTAACTGTTCAATAATGAGTCTCCTTTTATCATATGTTGTCAGTGTCTGTGATATTCTGTCTTTTCACCTCCTGGCTGAGAGATTTTCTGAGCCTTATTATAAATGTGATGGATATTCTCTCATTACTGCTTCAGTTCATTAAGAGAAGAAAAACATTCATGTTGTTTACCACCACTGTTTGAGTCTGTGCCTTTCTGCCACCACACCGTTGATCTATCTCCCTCCCCTTTTCCTCTTGAAATTAATTAATGTTTATATTTGAGAGCATTAATATGGCTTGGTATTTCTGAGACATTGTAATTCCTTTGTGAAAAATTCACCAATTACCATAAAACATATGAATGATAATTATGGAACAATGTAATGTCAATAGTTCCCTGATTAATCCCTCAGAACATGGCCAAATGGTGTACGCAGTAACTTACTAATTGATAAGCAATTTCATTTATTCTTAATTACTGAAAGGCCCTTTTTTTCTCCACTCATGATTAGACTTCCAAACCTACTTATCCAGTCAGGGCTAATGCATTTTACTGTATGAAGCTATCTTAACCACCCCCTCTCCCCGTTCCTCCCTCCACTTTTGGAAGGTGTTCAACTCCCATTAGTCCCGCACAGGCATGTGTGCTTACACTCGCACAACTAAAGCTCACTAACAAAGTTTCACCTGCAACACTGGAATACTTTGGGTGAAGAAAAGGAACAACATTCAGTATCCCAGGCCAAGTTTGGGGATTTGTATACACATCTTTCTTTTCCGTCAGTAATGGAGGAGCTGGGTAGACTGGTTATTTATTTCTAAAAGCGTGGCAGGGCCAGGTGTGAGCGTACCTTTTCACATGTGGGCAGCAGCCAAAGTCTTTATATTCCTGCTTTCTGCCTTTGTGTCCCCACCTTTGGGACTGGAAAGAGGCCGTCTCTGCTCCAAACAGGAGAGTTTTCTCCCAGAGCTCCAAACACTCACCCAGAAAAGCACCCTCAGACAGATTTTTCTCTGCTTGTATCCCAGACCAGATTCTTCGTTTGGTCCACATATAACCCTGAATAGTCACCTTTGAAAGATTAACCCTTTCATTAAAAATGCTTGACCGAGGTCACACTACCGCCCGGCTCTGTGCTTCAAGCTTGCCTTTGATCTATCAGCTATGGAGAAATTATTAGCAATTTCTAAGCCTTGCCATGTGATTTGTTTTAAATTTGTAGAAATTATTCCTAATCCTATTATGTGGCCCAGAGGGGAAAAAAAACTGTATCAAATATATGAGGCTTTTGTTATGTAGGGGAGGGTTAATGTGGGACTGCTTGAATGTGAGTCCATTTGGAACTATGGGAATGGAGACGCCCCAACAGAAGGGCTCTAATCTCTTGACTGGGCCGTACACCTATGAAGCTGCCTTACCCCGTGCCACAGATGTCACTCATGTCATTTAGGCCGCAAAATCATATGTTGTCTTGGCCAAACGTGGACGTACTGATTTCATCAGCAGACGGTGAACGACCGCGACGTTATGATCAGTCATCTGCCAGTGCATTAGTGGGCTTTGGGAATGAAAAAAAAGGGGAGGGGATCACTATTCGTCCACCTCCCATCTCCCTTTCAGAGCCCGATACTTTGCAGAACAAAAGTCAGCGTCTAAGTCCAAATCTCATTTGACAATGCGTAGCAGCCTGTGCTATTTTAGGTCCTTTGTGGTGCCAATCTCCTATCTCTCCTGTGACATTTTTTCAAAGAAAGAGTAGATTTCCTAGAGACTCTGCCCTTTGCAACTTCCACAGTGTATTCTAGCCTATAGAATCAAGGCCCTCTTTCCCCGTAATACAAGGGCACCCCGCTTCTCCTCCACCACCGACCCCAGAAAGGGAAATTAAGACAGCGTATCACGCTAAGATCAATTTTAAAAAGAACCTTCTTACAGATGCCTAATTCCCAACTGTTTTTCAGCCAAACGTGTTTTTAGTGTTGGAATGTTCCCAACGTTCGCTGTTTCTGAGAAAATAACGGAAACTTAAAAAACTCATTTCTCTGCCATTGCTGCACATCAGTTGCATGCAAAAGTCTGAACACCCAAGATCAAATTTTTGGAGATGAATTACCATTAATTTTCTGATATTTAGGGACAGGCATTATGATTATGCACAGGCCACATTTTATGTTTTATGATTTTTTTTTCCATTATGTTTAGCTGAAATTGTACTAAAATGTCTGCAGAAAAATCTAAATAATTGTGTCCCAATAGAGGATGCGTACTTATCTCATGAAAAATGGACAAAACATGTCAGTTTGTCCAGGGCTACGTTAAATTTTGCTGAGCTTATTGGCATCTTGGTTGCTATTCGGTCTTTTTCTTATCCTAGACTGTTTATCCTTTTATTATTTCATTGCATTTGCACACACCTGAAACTATTCTCATTAAACACATTATCTGGTAAAATCAGACATTGTTTACACCATCTTTAGGAAGCAGAGGCACTTTTTAAAAGTCCACATTAGTCCTGTATTTTCCATCTCAGTTCTACTAAGGCCCATACTCTGGCTGCCAGCCTGTCATGGAGTGATGAATGTGTATAACTTCCCCTATCAGTTAAGAGGGCTCTTAGCGTTGGCAAAGGCCCATCATAGTAATTTGCCATCGAGGCATCGGGTATCATTCCATTTTATTATTCAGATGGGGAGAAGAGGGGAAAGTCATTCTAAATAACACACTTCTAATTGGCTGTGTTTTCCAGTTAATTTCCATAAGAGACTGTGGAGAGTGTAAGCTCTCTCTGGCAAGGTTGGAGCTGTGGTTCTCCTCACCGTTAATCAGGGAATCTGCTTTTTTGTCTGTGTCTCAAAGGGCAAAGGGGAGCTGTGTTAAATAGGAAGGGCTGACACTATATCTTCACTCCAGCTCTGTAATTGCATGGGTGTAAATTGCGGCAAAAATGGCCTGTCGTCAAAGTGCTGGGAAAGTGTTCGGTTTGCTGTTTCTGAAAATAAGGTAATGCTCTGTGAATAAAGTGAAGGAACAAAGTGAAGTCAGTTTTGAAGTTTGAAAAAAGCACCATGAGAATTCTAGCACCATCATCTTTCTATCATGATCCTTCCCTCAGAATTAGATGTAAGTTCTGGTGCATTGTGGTAGCTCTGATGGCCGTAGGCTCTTTGGCCAGTGGACTGCAGCTTTGGAGACCGAGGGAAAGAATAGCGCTGAGAGGAACTGGCCTTTGTATGTGCACTTTTGAGCCGTAGGCCAGGGCTTTACTGTAGGATGAGCCAGAGCAGAGCAGCTAATGCACCATGCTTGATCCTGCTGACGTGATTTTCCGGCTGCCATTTAGCGGCACAGGCTACGGACCAGTGAATAGAGGTGGTCTGAACAGAACTGGCCCCTTTGGCTTTATTGGATTACCGAAGGCCCTGAGGCCAAACCACGTTAGCATCCCATCCCTAACATTTCAACATATGGACGCTGTCAGAACAAAAAATCTCAAACGGTAACTTTCCAAGAGAATTCTTAACTTCCATTCCATTTCCATTCTTAATCTTTAAAAGAAGTTAATGTCGTCGTTACTTACTCTGAGTAATGTTGGACCATTTCTGTTGTTTTATTTTCCTAAAATATGAAGTGTCTTTGCAAGCCTCCACTTTCAAATCGTCAAGAAATGAAAGCACATCAATGGAGACAGGAGGGTCCCAACAGCAGTGACATTCAGCATATTCTCACAAATATTTCTTTAACGTTAATTGTCCTATACATTGTGTTATATGTCATGATGAATGAGTCGATACAAATGGTCTAAATTACTCCAGTAGCTTCCATTCTGAAATCTGTGGGGGCTTTACTCTAAGTTCCTGTTTGGCCATTATGAGGTTCCTGTCAGTAATATGCTGACTAGCTGTAGGTGTGTTTAGTTATAATACCATGTATTATCAAATAACTCATGCCATTTGAGATTCTTGCTCTCTCATTAGGAATAAACACACACGACTGGTCCATTTTAATTCAGTTAAAACCCATTCACACCAGATCCGCAACTCCAGATGTGAGGTTCGGCTTTGTACAACCAGTGGGTTGCAGACAGGCTGCCAATATGCATGGTGTGCATGCAGGTGAGAATGCAAGCACCGGGAAAGCTGTTCAAAACCTCACGTTAGAAAGTGCTCCGAGAAGGCCCGAGGCAGCCCAATATGCTACACCACTGGTGGATTACCTCGGCTAGCGGCAGACATTGTGAGCTACAGTGAACACTTTATCACTGCTCCACCATTCGGGCCGTCTGAGGCCTAGATGAGGATTAGTTGTAAAGTAAAGCAGGCATATTGAGGCTGTTGAGCATACAACCCCCCCCTCTGGTCACTTAAATGCTTCACAGAAGAGGAAGGAGAGATGGAGCTGCCAGAGGTAGCTTTATGGGGACAATTTAACATAATGGTCAAATAAATACTGGTGTTAAAAAACACCTGTGAGCAGCGACACACGCAACAGACCATTACCATTTTTGACTGACATTTTTGCAACATTTTAGAGATTTCGCTGCATTTCTCTTAAACGCTTGTACAAGTTGTTTCGTCTGGTGAAATCAATGCCTACTGTATTCGTACTGCCTGTGCCAAACAGCCCCCAGTGGGATTATTTCAAACACCATTGCATGGCAACACTTGATTTGAGGAACTGACAAATATCTCCTAATGGTTAATAAATTCATAAGCTGACATACAGTTGGGTATACTTTACCAGGGGCCTTTCCCTCTCCGAGAACTCTTTGTACTGAAATAAATGGCTGCTCATTCATGTCATTCATTTTCCTTTCCTTACCAACTGTGATATTTTGCAAGTAAAAGAAATGTACATAAGGACGTTGCTCTACCTTATGTACATAAAAAGGTCTTTTTTCTTCACTGAGTCAACTCCAGAGAGAAAGGTGACTCCTTGAGTGCTTCAAAAGAAGACTTTAGAAAGAAAGGCCCCCCTTAGCCCTGGGAAGATGTGGGTAAACAAAAGTGTTTCAGGTAACCACATACCAAACTTTGTTTTCCACTCGCAACACAAGTCTCATTCAGGTCAAGAGTAGCGAGGTGTTTGCTGAGGAAGGAAGCTGCTTGCTTTGTTTGGCCCTTGGGCATTCTGTCAGGGGTTTGTCCTCAGGGTCATGATGCTGTCTCAAGTGTTAGTAAGCTGTCAGACTCCTCCGCCTAGATTTGAAAACAGGTGCCATTGATTCAGCAGTCACACTTCTTACTGCCTTATTTAGATAGGAATGGCCTTTTAATCAAACTGGCTAAAATAAACTGAACTTTGTCAACTAAGCTTTTGGAAAACCACATTAGCATCCAGGCCTCTCAGGCCTAAACTAGTTTGCGGCGTGTCAAATCTCTATAATTACTTATTCATGCAGGACACTGCACTGCACTCTGATTAAAGTTCCTAATGAGCATCTGATGCACTCTGCTATTGTTAGAAACGCACTCTGTATGAGCATAAGGTCAGCCAAGGTGTCTTTCGGAATCTTCCTGTGATCTCTGTTTGCATGGCATTTGCCAGACGGCCGGGCTACGAGTGTGACTGACTTTATTGGCATTAAAGGTCATTTATTCTTGTATTTTATGCCTTTTTAAATTTTGTGTAAGCTGTTATACAAAATAGTCCTAATTCGGTCAACTCTTTCCCGTCTTTCTTTCCTCCTAAGAAGTAATGGATTAAACAAGCTGTTTTGCCCTTAAAACATCATGTAAAACTGTATCTGTTCTGATTGGCTGCCGTATATTGTGTCCTATTTAAAAAGTAGGCCCAGCTGAAATGCATTTAATTATTTTAATGTAAGTGGGTGGAGCTAAACTGATGTATATGGAATGTGTTGGCTTTGTGACATCATTACAAAGGTGTATCCAAAACTCTTTGGAGAGCATAGTGCATTTGGGCTTAAGCAATGTTTGTGACCTACGACTTTAAAAAAAGTAACTTTTCCCTGGACCCTTTTGAAGCTCATGTTAATAGATTGTGATAAGCTATTAAAGTCTCCGACTCTTTCTTTTGTCTTGTTTGGATTGGGATGACCTCCGCTGGCCTGTCCACTGAATGCCTTTTGACAGGTGGCTGTTTGTGAACCCCGCTGCCATGTTTGTTCCTCTCTCGAAGCCTGTCTCCTGCTTCCTCACCGGCTCCGTCGTCGGCTGCCAGCAGGGCTTTGCTTTGCATGCTTCACTGAGGACATTGTCAGCCTAAAGTGTGCTCACATCTTTGTACTGTGTGTATGTGTGGATCTGCAGGCTTACCTAACCATTATTTCTCTGCTCTTGTTCTCACTTCATCCAAACCTCTCTCTGGGTTTTTGTTCAAATGACGATCAGCAAAATGTAAAATTTTTGTTTTATGTATTAAGCTTTAATGTATGCACCCTTTGTTAACTTTATTCAATTAAATTGAAAATATATACTAATATTTTACAACACTTTTAATGCACATTTCATTTTTTCTATACAGAATCAAACATATTGGAAGGTAAATTAAAAATACAAGGCATGTTTTAAATGGCATGTTGACATGTTAAACACAGCAAATGTATTTATTTGTAAACATTTGCAGAAAAATACTACATTTAAGGTGTACCCTGTGGATGTCTTTGTCTCTTTTCACCAAGAAAAACATGTCCTTTGACCGAGGGTGCTCAAACTTTTCTATCCAATTGTATAATTGTATATTTTCAGTATATTTTTTGTCTTTTCATTTGCATAGACATCCTAAATGCAAGATGCAGTGACAGTCAATATTTATGACCACTATAATTTGATCTGTTTATTACTATTGTTTTTTTTTCTAGAACAGACATAGCAAGCCATTTTCACCGCTGTTATTTTTCTGCACATTTGAGCTGATACGCGACTCTGCAGGAGCTTAGTCTGACAGTTCTAGTCACTCAGTAGGTCCCAACACACACTATTGACCTCGGCATGAACCTAAATCAACATGCAAGGTCTCACATTTGCCTCAGTTCTTGACTGCAGGGTTCGGGTTATGGTGTGCAACATGCAGGCTTCTGTGTGCTTGATGGACTGTGATTTTGGGAAATGTAAAAAAAAAAAAAAAAGACATCAGAGGGTCCAGCCATGTTCACGTCCACCCAACAGTGCCCCTCGCGCCCTCTTTCAATCCCACCCCATTCCAAGCATTGGGAGTGCATGGCTAATTTACGAGCGCGGGTGATGCCAACTTGCTCTCTGAGGAGGGCAGATTTTAACACCTCCAAATGCTTTAATGCATCCCAGCTGACCTTAATTATAAAAGCATGCCGTCCGCAAACCCCTGCGCCCCTCGAGAGGAGACGGGGTGTGAGCCTGGCTACCTGCCGCGAGCTCCTCTGGAACATGGCTCAATGTTAATAGTTGCATCCTGAGAAGAAATCAATAAACTACCAAAGGTGATATCTGCAGTGTCTAGAAGCCACTCACACCCCTTCTTTTCCCTCTCTCTCTCTCTCTCTCTCTCTCTCTCTCTCTCTCTCTCTCTCTCTCTCTCTCTCTCTCTCTCTCTCCTGCTCTGTCCCTGGAGGAAGGTATTCTATAAAAGATAGTTTCTGTATTTTGTTACAGTGGAAGCTTAGGTTGTTCAGAGGGTTGGTCTGATAGCAGCACCTGCTCTGATCTCTAATATTATACGCAGAGGAAACAATCTTGTCAAGCCTTTTGTTGAAGATGCTAGGCTCATCGAGCGCAAGCGAAAGGAGTGGACAGATATCTGAGACTACAAGAAGGCCTGGACAGGTATTTTAATATACTCCACTGACAGAAAATCATCTGAAAACCTTATCGCTACCCCAGTTTGCAAATTGACCCATAACATTGAATTACGAGCAAGCGCGAGGCCCATGCATGGCAAAGAACGTTGAGACATCGTTGTGCTGATAAACTGCCAAGACAATAGATAACTTTTTATGTACCTCCTCATGCAGAGCACAAATATTATGACTTCTAGTACATGAATTAACTCTCTAGCCTGGGGGGTCTCCCTCTCAGCTGAGGTTAAGAGCTTCTTTAATTAAAGATCAATACTGTCTTGCCATATATTCCGTGAGTGCTGAAGGAGATGGAGGTGCCCGTCTCCACAGGCACGAAGGCAGGCAGGCAGGCAGGCAGGCAGGCAGGCAAGCCCATTGCTGGCAGGGTAGAAGGAGATGGTCTGCTTGGAGACAATTTCCATCCAATAAGATGGAAGAAAGCAGCTGGACAAGGCTTCTGCAAGATGCTTTAGTGTATGTAAGAAGAATACGACTTTGTTACTTGGTCGGGATTACCGTCTCCATAGCAACATCTGGATGAGCACAATCTTTAGGGCAGTTGCTTATGTCAGCTGCTCTGAAGCCCCCTGCCTTCTGGCATCTCTTCCTGAACAGCCGATACCAAGGGGGGGTACCTGTGCAGCATCTAGGGAGAGCAGGGTGGAGCATCAGGCTTGATCAAAGGCGCTGCCACTTTCCAGAAGCACACCTTGGGCCCTTGTTTGTAGTGCAGGAGATAGCAGGGCTCAAAACACACCTTCAGACTCCAGGCTGCTAAATTCCCCTCAGATCTCCCTAATCCGCTCAGATTGTGTTTGACAGGACAGGGAGGATCCTGCTGTTTCTGAAGCCCCACTCATTCCGGAGCAGGCTAACAAAGGGTGCCTACCCTGCCTCATGGCGCTAACGCTTTCAACACGGCATCGTTTTGGTTCATGCATAGCCTGGCTAATGAAGTCTGTTAATTGTCTCTAAAGAAGTCCCACCACCCAGTCTGCTGTTGGGAAACTGCCATGTCATGTGATTAAGAATCACCTCTGTAAAAAAGACCATTGCTGCTTTCACTTTTACATTGGGATATGAAGTGAAAAAACAACATGTGAAATGACAATAACAATATGAGAAAAGAGCACCTCTTTCAGTGCCATTGCAAAATATGACTTCATCATGCAGGTCCCAAGGGAGAGGCAGTGTTTGTAGACCAACACAGACTCTAAACACACACAACCAAGTGTGTGAAGTGCGGCTGATGGCTCAGGCGGTCGGCTCTTATCGACACCGGGCCTGCTCTGGCTTAGCCTGGCCCGGGTCTCCGAGGGCCCGTAGACCAGCCTCTTCTCACCCCCCTCCTTCCCGACACACAAGAGTAAGCCAGGTTAAACAGTTAAACGCCAGCAAATCCTGCACTGCCCTGTGGGAAATTTGCCTCTAATCCCAAACTTATAGGCACACAATCAAAGCCAAAAAGCCTGAGCAACAAATCTGATCCTCCCCCTCTGCACAATCTGCGGCCTCCTGGGAGAGCAGGGAGAGCGCGGAGGACAAGGCTGAGATGGATAAATACCTAAATGATGAGACAGTCTGGGGACATGGGAGCAGTGTCTGGCTATGGCCGTTCACCTCCAATTTGGCAGCCCCGCGAAGAAAGGCAATTGGGAGGCAGCCCCCACACAGCAGCCAGTCCTTATTATTATAAGTTGAAGTGCAGCTTCAGGAATGATTAATGACAGTGTCAGGGTGAAAACAAAGCGTGGCGCAAGTTATCTCTCATCCACCTGCTCCAGCAGGCCGATTGGACAGGAATGGAAAAAGGACTTGACGCGACCTTGATAATGGGGAAGGAAGAGAGAGAATAGAAGAAGGAAGAGAGAATGAAAAAATAAGAGTGAATGGGAAGATAGGACAACAGACTGACCAAGGAGAGGGAATGCTTGTCTGACATCCCAGAAATATATTCGCCTGCTTTTTTAATGACCATCCCACATGGTAGAATCATCAAGCCTATGCTGTAAAGTAAGAATTTTTTAGATTTGCAAGTATTCATTCAGTGCTGCTGTTGGTGTTGTTTTGTGTGTTGGTCTACTGCAGAGGAGTGGACGTAATTCCAAGGTGTGAAACTCTGCAAGGTCTGGTGTGTGATTGATTTGACACACAGAGTGGACTTTCATGGCGTCTGTGTTTGTTACATACAGGCCGACTGTCCCCTGCTGTATTGGTGTTGACATTTATAGGATGGTGTTGGAGGGAGCCCTGGACAGAAACTCTAATTAGAAGACAAGCATAGAGGTGCAGCCAGACAGTGCCATCCAGTGTCTCAATGAGAAACTGCTGGATGGAGAATAATGGAAATGGGAGAAAAAAATCTAGCTATTCAAATCAACATTGTTTCAATGCAAAACACATGTTTATTCCTTGAGTATTTTATATTAATAGACATTTATGGCCTGTTTTTGTAAGAAACTGTGGATGTTTCTATAGTTTTTTGTTCTTAATCACAATAAGCCACCAAGCCTGAATTTCCCTATAGAGGACAAATGAAACATGAAAATTATTTAAAAATTGTATATCTATTATTTTTTAGGAATATCTCCATTAATTAAACAAACAGCTTTAATAGT